>VZTH01000269.1:0-63071 GCA_013397815.1 Aleadryas rufinucha
AGGCAGCCCCTAACAGCGTCGATTTGCTAACACACTAATTTGATTTTTGTAACACTTTGATTTCATATAATGGGAAACACTTCCAAAACAATTAATTAATATTTTGAAGACATTTGTAAGCTTTAGATCATCCTTTCCTAATTGTGAAATGCATGCAGTACCAATAACAGATCTAACAATGAGTTAAGTAGAAATGAAAGTTTTTTTCTTAACATGATACAAAAAAAATACATTTATTGCCTTCCTCTCCTGACACCTGTTAATGCCCAGCAAAAGTATAAATTGAGTGTATGCTCATTTTAACAGCAGTTCCTCCCTTTCAAAATCACATTTTCCATAGCTCATTTGCAGTATTATGATTTCCCGTGCTCTTTACCTTTCTTGTTCTAAGCTTCCACCTCTTTCTGTGCTGGGAAGAGATTCTTAAGGATGCCCCACCTCAGCCTGGGCAGAACACTTTGTGCAGGATGAGTGAGAGGAAACTGCTTGAGGAGAGTCTCCAGTGGCTTGATGGGGGAATTGGGCTGTAGAGCTGAAAGGGTGGAAATCTGTGGCAGCCTTCGGGTTCCTTGCCCACACAGATGAATTTCTATCCTCAACCAGGCTATGCTGCCAAAATACAGCCAGCATAGGGACTAGCTGTGTGTGGAGCCCAACAGCTTCATGATAGGATCTGGCATTTTCTTTCCTTCTTTATATGTGGGTTGTTGTGGTTTTTTCTCCTATATTTTTTATTTTCTGCCAGTGGGACCATTTTCTCATAATGAGACCCATACCCCTTCAGAGGCCACAGCTCCAGTCCATAATCATTGTTCAGGGTCAAAAAGAGAGACAAGGAAAAAGGAACAAGTGTGAAGAGGAGGATTGTGCAATCTTACTTGAGAGAAGGTGTTCTGACTCTTTTGAACAGCAACTAGAGGCATTTGCAGTTATGGTGAGGGATAATTTTGCAATCAAAGTAGTTAGAAACTGGAAAGTAGTTTTGATAGATACACTTTTCAAGGGGTTGGATTTCCATATTCTCTCAAGTAATGTGATCCAGAATGTCTTCAGTAATTAAAAATATTTTAAGTTAGGTGGGGAAAATAAAAATATTTTGTTATTTATCTTGAATACAAAATTAAATTTGTGAAATACTAGCAATTTATCTTATAGGCAACTTTTCAGCATTACTAAAAGCTATAATAAGGTATATATCAACCCCCTAGTCTGCACAGAACACTGAAGCACACAAAATAAAGAAAACAAGTTTAATGAGGTAGGAAGGCTCTCAGTGCCAATGCAGAAATTAAAAAAGTAGATCAGCATTGGAGTCTCAAATCATCTCCTGTTGCAAAGCAAGTATGCACAGGCTGCTTAGAAAATAAATGATGCACTCAACGCTAGTAGAGGAATGCTGTTCCCAAGCAAAACACTTCTTTTTAGCATGTAATCCCACCACGGCACTTTTCTGCTACACACACTGTAAAAGGTGCAGATCTGATGTGTCATTATGCAGTTGCAGCACACTTAAACATTTCTGGTTACTGCAGACTGAGAGCTATTTAATACCGTAGAGTAAAAAAATACAGAGTTGAAGAAATAGAATGTCACTGTAATAAAAGACAGATCTGTAACTCTGTTATGACTCAGTAGCTCATGCTAAATTATTTAAACAACTTGAGCTCAAGAATGACCTTTCAGCCATTGCAAGGCAGGAAAAATATTTTCCTTTCTTAACCTCCACAATTCAAATCCCACTTCTTCTATCAAAATCAGAGGACCAAGACATGGGAACTTGGTCATTAATCTCAGACTGTGAAGTCCTGAAGCACCATCAATCAGGTGTAGATGATGACATGGCAATGGAAGGATTGGGAGAGGGTCTGCTGGACAGAAACGAGAGGCACATCGTATTACTTGGCATAAATTTCTAAGCATTTACAACAGAATATTTAAAACTGATAAACAAATACTTCAGATTATTCAGTTTTGTAAGATTCAGGTCTTGAAGCACATATTTTAATTGATTGTAAGTTATAAAAATAAACTTTAGGTACATATTATTCCAGTGCACATTATGGACATCCAATGCACATCGGAAATTTGTAGGTCAAGCTCCATTAGCTCAGAGTATCTAGACAGGTGCATCCCTTTCAAATCTGACCTGCCTCACGTGCTTTTAAGAACAGGCCATACACTTGTGAGATGCATCAAACTGTGGTTTGGAGTCTCCTTACCTCCTCTGCCAGGTGCCGGTGGTGAGGTGCTGGCAGGGAGGAGCTGCAGGAACTTCCATGCGGAGAGCCGGGGACTGCCCCAGCTGGGCACAGCCAATTCCAGCTGGCTCCAAGGTGCCACTGCAGTGTTCGGCTGAGCCCTGCAGCCGTGCTGCGGCTGCTCTGGGGAAAGCAAATTTGGGGGTTTTGTGCCAAGCACAGTTTTTTTAAATGGTGAAAACCAGCAAAATGAACACCAAGGAGGGAGTAGCAGGACGTGGGGGAGTTGCTCCAGGCACCAGAGCATGGCTTCCCTGCAGCCCCTGGGGAGAGTCACACAGTGACCAGTGGCCATGCCCTGCAGGACCTGCAGCCCATGGAAACCCCAGGCTGGAGCAGGTTCGTCAAAGATGGCAGCCCACAGAGGCCACAGGCTGGAACAGAGAACAGTGCAAAGGGGATGGAGCAGCAGAGGAGAGCTGCCACACACTGATCACAACCCCTGTCCTGACCCTCTGTGTTGCCCAGGACTGGAAATGAATGAGTGAAGTTGAGCCTGGGAGAAATAAGGTGAGAGGTGGGGGGGAAGGTGTTTTAATTTTTGCCCTTTATTTCTCACCATACAACACTTTTACTAGTTGGCAATAAGCTAAATTAATTCTTGATAAATCTGTATTGCCCATGAGGGTACTCAGTGAGTGGTCTCTCTGTTCTGACCTGCAAGGTTCCCGTTTTATTTCCTTCTCCCTTCTTGTCTAGGAGGGGTTTTAGGAGAGAGCTGCTGTATAGGTGTCTGGCAGTTGACCAAAGTTGACTCACCATGTCCCTATAGTTGAATTTGTAATGCTGCTGGGAGATCTATGTGGACAGCCACTATGGTGTATGTACTATATGGGGAAAAGCCAACACATCTAGTGGCTTATTTGGTGCTGTTTTGAAAAATACCTTGGAAGAATGAGGTTCAGTAGTTTTGGGGGACCAAAAGTTAATTCTGAAATAGTGTCACACAAATATCCATTTATTTATCCTTAGTATCTCCACATCTGAGTTCTGTTTAAGCCAAGAAGATTCTATTTTTTGACAAGTTGAAGAAAATTACAAGCTGTTTCTGCGTGTTAAAAAATCATTGGGTCTTTTTGTTGTTGTTGGTTTTTTTTTGGTTGGTTGCTTTTTTTTCCCCCCCAGAGATAGCTTTCCCACTAATGGAAATTGATTGAGTCCAATTCTCATGTAGAGAACACACTGAGGAACTTCTTCAGTGAAGTATCAAATGAGCTGGAGATACTTCTTCATGACAAATCAGCACTCTGCCAATTCATGCAACTCCACCTTTAAGATGCAGATACTATTTCTTGATCATTGACCTGGAAATTTTTCTAAAACTGTGTGTTTGCTACTCCTTATTTAAATAATTCACTTTCTGTTATTTTTGCTAGAAACAATGATAAAAAACTATAGGAATATTTTGAAAGTGTAGTGATTTGCACAGAAATTGTGAGAAGGAGAAAAAGGCTTTAGAGGAGTCAGTCTGAAAGTTGTTCTAATGTAGATATACATGTAGGAAATCTGTGGTTATGTGACTGCAGCTTTAGCCAGGACCTTAGCATGTCAGCAAAATGTTCTGTGATAACAGCAGATTAGTTATCAAAACATGGAAACTCTTCACATTGGTACCTAGAACATGATATATGAAACTATATAAATATGATAAAAAATGTGATTCGTTTCTAGAGCCTTAAGGTTGGTGTGTACAGATTTGAAGGGTATATAATTTTGATAAAAATACATAATAATTTCTGTTTAATACTCATATACATCTTCCATTTCCATGGTATCATAGTAGTGTGGTATTGCTAACTGGGAATGATGATGCTGGATCCTGAAGGGAACTGAAGTTGTACAGGCTTTAGTAAATGCTGCCAGTATCTGCAAATGTTAGTGAGAAGGGGAAAAAACATGGAAAAGTACAAACCTAATATAGTCTGTGTATCCGCAAATTGAGTAGAAGCTGATGGGAATGATGACACCAAGCTGAGTGGTTCAGTTGACACACCTGAAGGATAGGATGCCATCCAGAGGGACCTGGGCAGACTCAAGAAGTGGGCCAACAGATACCACATGAGGTTTAACAAGACTAAGTGCAAGCAACTGGGTTGGGGCAACCGCAGTAACAATAAAGTCTGAGGGATAAACAGGTGGGGAGCACCCTGAGAAGAAGGACTTGAGAGTGCTGGTGGGTGAGAGACTGTGAGGGGCTGCACCCAGCAGTGTGCACTCACAGCCCAGAAAGCCAAATGTGTCCTGGGCTGCATCCAAAGCAGCATGGGCAGCAGGGCGAGGGAGGGGATTCTGTCCCTCTGCTCTGGTGAGACCCCACCTGCAGTGCTGCATCCAGCTCTGGGGTCCTCAGCCCAAGAAGGACATGGACCTATTGGAGAGAGTCCAGAGGAGGGACACCAAGTTGATTAGAGAGAGGGATGGAACACCTCTCCTATGAGAAAAGGCAAAAAGAATTGGAATTGTTCAGCCTGGGGAAGAGAAAGTTTTGGGGCCTAATTGCACCCTTCCAGTACCTGAAGGGAGCCCACAAGAAAGATTGAGAGAGACCATTTATAAGGGCATGTAGTGATAGGACAAGGGGAAGTGGCCTTCAACTGAGAGAGTGTAGGTTTAGATCAGATATTAGGAAGAAATTCTTCATATGTGAGGATGGTGAGGCACTGGAACAGGTTGCCCAGAGAAGCTGTGCATACCCCATCTGTGGAAGTTGTCAAGGCCAGGTCGGATGGGGCTTTGAGCCACCTGGTCTAGTGAAACGTGTCCCTGCACATGGCAGGAAGGTTTGAACTAACTGATCTTTAATGTCCTATCCCACCCAAGCCAGTCTGTGATTCTATGATTCTATAAAAGTTGCTTGTATATACTTTCAAGAGTTGAAGACAAACTCTGGCAAAACAGAGAAAATATTAATTGGCCTCTAATGTTCACTGCTTGCACATTCCAATCTTCAGTGCCCCTGTGCAGTGTCCTTTTCATCTGAGTAAGGCTAATGCAGATTACTGGGAAGCTGGAGCCTGAGAGAAGTTTGTTTCTCCTAAAATGAGTACCACTGAATACATGAAACTTATTCATACATCTTCAAGAAATATTAATGGAGCACATTTGGCACTGTTCCTTACCTTCTCCAAAAGCAGACATTCAAGGAAGGGAAATGTGCCACCTGACCACCTGAAATTCCTGTTTTCTTTCTTTCAGACCACAGCAGTTTACAGAACAGAGAGGCAGAAATCCCACACTGGAGACACCTCCTTTTGTACCCCTCAGAGATTTTTCTGCAGGTTTCTCTGTTTTGCCTGCCCCTGCCTGGGAGCATACAAGTGAGTATACAGTCGACTGGAGCCTGTATGCTGTGCTGTCACTGCACACCAGCTGCCTGTTATTCAAGAAATGTTGTAAAACATCTCAGGGAGTCTATGACTAACACAGTTTCAGTAACGATCCAGAAACAGGCACTAGAGCAGGAGTTAATTAGCAGCCACCCAGCAGCACCAAAGTGAAATGGGAAGAGTCTGTGTTTAAAACCCCACGCCTTCTCCAATCCAAATAATTCACATTCATCACTCACTGTACAAAAGCAGGCACTTAACTCTGTGATTCTCTAAGTGCAAAACCAAAGCAAGGCAAATCTTTTCATATGCTTTGTAGTACCAGCTGCTGTACTGTCCTTTTACAGCTAATTAAAACCACATGATTTTCCAATCCACTCAGTACAGAAAAATGTGTATTTTGGTGCTATATCACTTCAAAAGAGCATGACTTGCCGCAGATTAGAGAGCAATAAGTTGAGATCCTGTTGAGATCTGAAAAAAGAATGAACAATTATGGTTGGCCTTCAAGCTCAGGAGTCTTAACAAATTCTCATAAAAGTCCCCTAGGTATAGTTAGATGCCATCTCTGCAGCTGAGCAGTGTAGGAAAAGGATTTGGCAGCTTTGCTAAGATATGTATATTCAAGTGGAAATTTTTCAGAGGGAAAGGTTTGTCTGTATGGCTGCAGTTATTTTCAAAGGGCCCAGCAATATTCTGGTTCCAGGGCTGAGGCAGCAAGGAGAAACAGAGATCTCTTGAAAGGAAAGATGGAAAGAGAGGCAGGGAGACTTTTTTTTTTTCATGAGTTCATGGGTTAATAAATTAGTATTTGTGATCTATTTTGAGGTCTGTGAATAAAAAAAGGCAACCTATAAGTGCTGAAATCCCACTCTTCTGAATTTGCAGTTTAATTAAATTTATGAGAATTATGCAGTCAAAAGGTACACAAATTGGGGGTTTTTGTAACAACCTTCAGTTTGAGGTTAATTATCTGCTTCAGAGTCAGTAATGGATTTTTCATACATTTTCTATGTTCATATTCATATGCAAAAGTCATGCCCATAAAATAATATATTCTTCTGGGGCATTCCATCAGATATTTTAATCAGTTAGGAAAGTTGATCAAGAAACCAATAGATTGGAAAAGCACTTTTCACTAATGCAGATTAAGATTCAGGCAGAGGATGTGCCACAGTTTATATTTTTAAAAAACCCAAACAAACAAATAAAGATGGAATTTTCTCCTTATTATTCCTTTTTTTTTTTTTTTTTCAGTTTGCTGTGCTTGTTGTAATTTGACTGAATATAACTTCCACATTCCCACACATTTCATTTTTGCTTATGGCAACCTGTTCTCAAAGATTGGTGCAGAACTTTTTCTAGAAATTATTTTTCATCAGGATAACACATCTGAGAGAGAGGATTGACAATTCCCTTTTTTTTTTTTTAATCCTGGGAATTTTAAAAAGTACAAGCAAATAGTTTTACCAACACAGACATGGATTTATTACACACTAGTGCTAAACATGAATCACACTAACAAATGTAGGATTCTATTGTGTATATTTTGTAAATATTTGGTTTAATTGTTTGTGAAGCCAAGGCCTAAAATGTACATATTTATACTGATAAGCATGCATGTGTTCATAGAGGTCATGGTCAGTTAAAAGGTAGGAAAGGAGATACTCCAAATTTACATATTATTGGACAGGGACTGCTGGATATGGAATGTTAATAGAAAAAGACAAAACATGGAGTTATTGGATTAACTGCTCTGATTAACTTCCTTCTTTATTGTGTTCAGAATTCTTATAGAAAGAAAATATAGACTCTTTCAGAAGCCTTTTAGGAAGCCCTTAGGAAAGCAAATCCTGAATCCTGAGGTAATAGCAGGAGTAATGAAATTTTACAATCTGTAGAAATAGTTTTTTCAAGAACTCTCTACCTTGTAGCCTTTAGCTGTGCCATTGTAATATTATGGCCTTAACTATAAATGTAAACATAATGATTTAGTGTAATATGCTCTGTTATCTTTTGGCACGGCAAGAGTATTGAGTATTCACTTGAGTGAAGAATGGCTGGAAAACCTCCGACTTTGAAACACCTCTGAAGAACTTCTGTTGGTACAAGTTATACCACACAAACACACATAAATAAATATGATTTGAGAGCAGGAGATTAATGCTGAATATTACACACTGTGTAGTTCCATAGGCTTGTGAAAGCAGTTCTGAAGAACTGTAAGCCTGCCAGAGATCAAGGTGCGAATACCACAGAAAACATAAAGGAAGCAAGTACAAAAGGATGAGCCTATGAAGGGCAGCATTTTTTTATATCAACCCCCTTAATGCAGAGTTTCCTGAGCAGATGTCCAGAGCAGGCTCCATTTGCGGCGTTTTTTCCTGCTACGCTTCTGCTACTACCCTTTTACTCAATGTTCATTCACTTAGTCAGTCTATAGGTGTTCAGTGGCATAAGATTATATAAGAACAGTATAAAATATCCCTCAGTGAGAACATAAAATCAGTGAAAGCTTAGCAAATGTGAGGAACCATAATAAGCAGCATACATTTGACTCCATTTTCATTATGGTAACAGGAAATGATGTGATAGGGAACCATCAAAGAGGAAATGTTTCAGAAGGAAAAGAAAGCCGGGATAGAAATCACAAAGGTTGCTTAGGGATCTTATCTTTATACACATATGGTTATCTTTTTGTGTTAAAGATTTATTTACTCTAAAAAGATTCCTTTTATGTTAATAGCAACTAAATGCTCATTTCAACATGGTGTCTCTCTGATCTTGAAGCTGTGTTCAAAGTGAGATTTTCTATCTGTGCATACTCCCAAACCTTTAAGAGTCTAATTTAGCCTCTAAGTTAGGAAACCTCTAAGTTAGGGAGCGGTTTTATTCCCTCATATGTTAGTACCATTTTTTTTTTTTTTTTTGAGAATTTTTCCAATTTTAAACATAAATGTTTGTTACATGTATTTTTCTTTTCATCTATGGTTTGCATACTCATGAATTGAGTGAATTGCCTATATAATGTCTTTTCTTTTTGTGCTGTTCTTTATTTACTGTATTATATTTTTAAGTTATATAATAATTTAACCATGTATCCAGCTGATGTTCAGCACTACCTATCACATTATAAAAGCAGAGATTTCTTTGACTTCATTGGGAAAATATTCTTGGGTTTTGCTCCTGTCCTGTATCCCAGGTCTCGGTAAAAGCCACATTACATAAGCCAGGCATTTAAAAATGGTTCAAAGCATGTCTAATATGGTTCAAAGAGTATTTTTTACTTTTTTTTTTCAGAAATGCTGCTTTACTGTCTCTTAATGAAACTAAAGTATCAGTAGTGATAGACTGAATCTTAGGATTTTCAGATCAGAAATAAAAGCTCAGATACATCATCAGTAGTGCTTTGCCTTCAATTTCTTAATTTATTAGTATAATGGATGGATGGATGGATGGATGGATAGACAGAGATATAGAAAAAAAACCCAAAAAAACCACAAACCTCAAAACCCTCTTGAATCTGGCCTTGAAAAATGCTATAATTTTTCATCTCTATAGAGAGGAATTGTCACAAGCACAAGTGCTGCTGTGAGCAGGAATTCACATTATCACTCAGTCCTGTTGGTGCTGGACGTGGGCCATGGAGACGGTACTGGAGCATATTTATTGGTTAGCAAGCAGTCAAGGAAGTTCAGAGATGTCACGGCAGCATTTGAGATTCTTGGACAGCCCTTACATGACTACCTGTAACAAGTTAACAAGGATTGTGAAGGACTGCTTTTCAAAACTCAGTATCATCCATTTCAGGGCTGGACTCAAACTGAAAAATTCTTATGTGTTCAAAAAACTTGAGTATCCTATTGCAATATATGTAAGTCTATTTTCTCTTGTAAATAATGCCTTTGCCTAAAAAGTTTACTTTTTGTATTATCTAAATAATGACTTAAGTCAGAAAAAGATTAACTAAAAGGCTAGTCATCTTTATAATAAATATTTTCTTAAAGAACACGTGGTTCATTTTGTTTGCAGCAGTCGAAGTTTCCTTTGATGAAAAATAAAGAAAAAGTATTTAAAAAGCTATCAGTGTAGACCTGTGCTATTTCTAATAAATTTAATTGGTCTAGATTAGTTAATTTACATAGATTACATAGAACTGTTCTACAGTGATTTAATCTTTCTGAAATGCTTTCTGCTTTCCTATATTTATGTCTTCCCAAAGTAAGTGCAAAATATTAAATTAGAAAAGCAACAATTCATAAGCACTTACCTATACATGGCTACACAAGACAGACAGAAAACAAGCTCATAGTCATCTAGGATTTTTTCTTCATGAGAAAGGTATAACTGCACAGCTGTGGCCATGACACAAGGGTTTATTTAGTCTGGATTCAGCAGAAGCAATACTGAGCACAATGAGACAACAAGCAGATGATTTTAGAGCCTCTAAAAACTGCTGAGTAATACAGTGCTAAATTAAGAAGCTAGCTCCTTACTTCTTCTGAACCACTAGTTTTTCAGTTTGAGGAAAACAAGAATAGGTAAGAAAAGGCAGGGGTTTTGCGGGGGAACTGTGAGGCCTTGGAACTGTGGCTGGGAAGTTCTGGATGATATTTGGTCATGGATTACACTGCTTAATCTGTATTACTGCACTACAGTTCAAAAGCTATCATTGCAAAAGCTACAGTTCAAACCAGACATCACAAAACTAGGCTTAGGCCTGGAATTAGTCTCTTGACTTGATAGTTAAGCCAAATATTCAAAAAATTAAGTAAGTAATTGTAAGGGAGTCTATGAGCCCAGGGCTGACCACCTTGTTTCAGGCAGGCACCGATCAATTCCTTATAAGCAAATTTAACTATCCCTCATCATACAGACTTACCTTACATGACTAGAGATGTCAGGCAGGAATCAAGCTCGCAGTCATCTAGGATTTTTTCTGCATGAGAAAGGTGCAACTGCATGGCCGTGGCCATGACATAAGAGTCTATTTAGCCTGGATTCAGAAGCAATAAAAAGCACAAAAAGATAACAAGCAGATTATTTTACAGGTGCTATAAATTGCTGTCCATGCTTTATTTATGTACCAAGGGTATAAAGGCAGAGTGAAAGCAGCAAACACTCCCTGTCTTGTCTCTCTCAAAAACTAACTTCAGTCTCAGTGAACCCAGGAAAATATTAGGAGAACCTCAACTTTGGCTCAGTCAAAGCCAAACTAGTGGCTGAAAGCTACAGACATCTTCAGGAGGAATGTATAAACAGTTAGCACCAAAAAACCAGTCCTTCTTTAATAAAACAAAACAAACTCATTGCCATGTGAATCTCCAGGCAGCCAGAAAGTAAAACACCCAAGGAATTAGCTTTGAAGCGGAAACAAATGTGTGATGAAACTGAAAAGTTAGTCACATTTCATTGGCGTCATCAGGAAATGAGGGAGTAAGGAAGGCATTTCAGAGAGACTCTTTGGAAATCCTATGAATTTTGTGTTCTGTTCACCAGCTTTCAGTGTTTCCTCCTTACTTATGACTATGACATTTTAGCCAGTTCTATGTTCTTTGTGATTAAAGACCCCATCTCAGGCTCTGGAGATCTGCTATGTCCTGCATGCATTTTGTTCCATGCTGTGCCAATTAACTCTCTGTACACTGTGGAGTGTTCATTACATCCCTATCAGATGTGTGTCATTATGTGTGCTACAGTTTGAATGAATCCAGAAATAATTCTGTCTTGTCAGCTGAGCAGACAGTCTTGTCACTACCCTGCCAGTTTATACATGAGGTAGCGGGAGCTGCGTGAGAAAGCAGCGAACAATCATTTGGACTAATTAAAAGCGAAGTGATTGAAATAAATGAATGTCATTGAAGGAATCATGTTGAGTTGTTGCTAAGGGGAAATTGTTTTGAGCTGTATATTGTTAGGAGGTTTGTCATGGATGCATCCAAGGGTACGGCATGCTGCTGGTCAGAGACTGCAGGGAGCTTGTCGCATGCTAGCTCTGTGTCTTTCAGCCCACCTGGTCAGCTGAAAGCCACATTCTTTTGGGCACTGAAAACTCCTGTTTCATGATAGATAGATGAGTAGGCATGTACTGATGTTGGCTGGCCAAATTTGCTCTGTGGTTTCTAGTAAAACTTAATTTTAATGGGAAGATGTGTTTCTTGACACTTTTTTTTCCCCCAGAAAATGGTAGCATTCCTTGAAAATCCTTGATGGCAATGCAAAGGAAGAATTCTTTTGGAACTTCTAACTTCTTACTTTAAGATTTCAAGTTTTTTTACTTAACATGTTTGGAGATTCAGTGATTTTTTGTTTCCAGTGAAAACAAACAAAAAAAATCAGTGGAAAGCATCTTTTTAATAGGCACTTTTTGCAAGAAAATTTCCACTGTTATACCAAACCTGACAGAGACATCAAGAGATGTCAGAGATGTCAAGATCATGTTGCAAGTCAAGCACAGAACTTGCAAAAAAATTCCTACCTAACTGTCTATTCCTTTAAATATGGGCTTTTTATTTCCTGGTGCTCTGAAATCTTTCCTTCTGTCTATGTGTCATTCTTTAACTTCAACTCCTGTTTTGAATCCATCAAATATACTCTGATGCCAGTTTTTTGTTAACTCACATAATTTATCTTCACCATTCATCAAAGCCTATGGTGTGATTTTCATAGTAAATGTCTAGCCCCTGCAGAGCAACTTTGCTGAAGAAAGTCTGGCAAATGCTGCCTTATATTTTTTGCCATATTCTGTATTAAATCATATTAAAATAATAGAATCATTTATTCTTCTCAATATATCTAAGATGCTCCTCAGGATTCAAATTCTGTGTTAGTACTGCAATACACAAAAGCTTTCTTGTTTTACTGAGGATAGGGAAGTTATACTTGAAGATGTTATTTTATGAAATCTGAGCATGACAAAATAAACTTCCTTGTATTACTGCTATTGTGGAAGAACGTAATTCTTTGTAAACATTGAGTGCATGTGAGTATTTGAGGTCACAAACCCCTGCATATATTTGTTATATAATGGGCACTTGAAGCCATTTATCATTAATGACTGTTCTTTTTTATTAATATGTTGTATTTGTCTTAACAGAAGTCAGTATGTTTTGTATTGGAGCAATGAGTCCTGGGAATTTGGACACTGTACTGTCCCATGGCAGCAAGCAATTAGTATTTTGGCATTTTTGGGAAGACCGTTGCCAATATCACTCACCTGCTATTACTAAAGCAGCAATAACACAAGAAAGCAACAAAGAACAGGGAAAAGAAATTAGTTATTGTTTGTTTAACTGGCATGAAAGCAAAGTGAGCTGCATGGAGGGAGGCCAAATGGTTACTCACAAGAAATACGGTAGGCAGCATGAACGTGAACGGCTGCACACTGACAGCAGCGCGCCAAAGCCAGCCCCTGCAGAGGGGCACGCATGAAACCAGGTTCAGTTGTAGAGCCAGGGCCCAGTCCAACCTGTCACACATACTAGAGAAAGATTAGAAGTTCTAATCACTCATCTGAATGAAGAAAGAATAGGGATATTTTTTTCCTAACCAATGCTGGAAGAAAGAATAAACCTAGACATGGGGAGGAAAAAGGAAGTCGTACATGGAAAAAGGGAGGCTCTGCTCCCAACCTCTGGCTAACACACCTCATTAGGATGACACAAAAGCTTTCAAAAGTATATTAGATTCACTTTAAAGCAAACAGAAAAGCAGGAATCTTCCTGGTGTAGCAAAAACCTCATAAACAGGTCGTCATCACAAATCAAGGCATTGTTCATTTGAAGAATATGTTCTTTTGAAGAATACTTCTTCCAAAGGAAAATGCCAATAGTAGTTATACATCTTAAAGCTGGAAGTATTTCTAGGATTTCAGCTTCGTTTGTTTTGTCCAGAGATTGACACAGGTCCCTCTTTTCTTTGAAGCGTGGGAATATAAATAGCTTACAGCCTGATGGTGATGAATTGGGATGCTGCTTAAAATCTTCTCTCAGATCTGACTCAGAAAAAGCAAGAATCTAAATCTTGATCTTCCCAAAGAAGCAAGGTACCACTTTCTCTCTGTTTCTTTTTTGCCATTTTTTCCCCAGTATAGAATAGTGCTCCTCTTACAAGTTCATGTGCTTTTAAAGCTCTATGTCATCCAGATACACAGTACCCAAGAGGAACAGCAGTTATTGAATTTTCCCTTTAAAGCTCTATGGTTTGCTAACAGTAGGTAAAAATTGAGTCAAAAGGATATCTATCAGGGACTGGATCAATAAATTGCTTTTCATGCCGAGGGTAACTTAATTCATGCTCAGAGAGTGTCTTTGCTCAGACAGAGTGTCTGTTGTAGAGACACAGCTGAACAGATAATGTTTGTTGCCGATTATGCTGGGGAGCAAGGAACAGCTATGTACAGGCTTTCCTCTTCACAGATGCACAAACATATGAGCACACGTACACAGACCATATGTGAAGTTACACTGTAACACTGCTGCAATTGTATTTTACCAGTGCTGCACTTAATAGGGCATATAGGGAAATTGTCCCAGTCTTAAAGAGTTCTCTGAAGTACAGGTGCCAGGACAGTGGCATGGGGAAAGCCAGAACACCATCCAGGATTGATGCACCACCCAATCTGACCATTTGATCACAAGAGAAAAAAAAATACTTGTTTCAAGCAGTCACTGTTTGGTATCCTTCCAAATGTAGTAAAGCCTCCAAAAATGGCTAAGTTGGTGCTAAATTAAGAAACTAGCTCCTTATTTCTTCTGTACCATTAATTTTTTGTTCTGAGGATAAAGAGAATAGGAAGTAAGAAGCAGGATTTTTGGGGCTGGGATCATAAAGGAATCTATCAGCCCAGGGCTGATCACCTTTTTTCAGGCAGGCACCTATCAATTCCTTATAAGAAAATTTAGCTATTCAAGGCTATTGTAATGAAATCCTTGAAGTTATTTATCTTCTGAGTATGAGCTATATATCTCATGATTAACATCTGTTTATCACATCTTTAGTGATTCAAATCTCCATTGGCTGATCTCTTTATCTCTTATAGGGAGTTTTTATTAATCCTATTGTGATTAGGTATTCTTGATGTACAAATATATACTTGGAATTCATAAGGAAGCTTTATTTAAATTATCCTGAATTATCTGAGAACTAATAATTTTCTGGGAAAAAAAAAGAAATTCTAGAATATAATTAATGAATAATCTCTAGATTGCATTATATTTTAAGATCCTATTGTAAAATGACACACCCAGAAAACCAATGCTTTCCCTCTCTTTTGTATATGTTTGAAAGACATAGAAATAACATAAAAACTTAAATTTATTCCTCTTCTTCTAAATAATTTTTAAGAATCTGTTGGAAAAATATATTTTAAAATGATCAAGTACTAGTTTTAAGTAGATACATGATGTATATGTCTGATGTCTGAAAAGAAATAACAGCTGTGAGAAGGGCAAAGAAACAAATCCAGAAAGTCACAGCTAAGGTGGTGGCACAAGTCCAGTGTCAAAGGTATGTTGAGTGAAATCTAATTTGTCTGATGAGTCAGGAAGAGGCATGCACAACATCTAGACAGTATCTAAGACTAGGGATAGCGTATCTGGATTTTTGTTTTTGAAACCTCTTCTTTCCAGGTATCTGTATGTTTGTCTCAAATCCACCTGACAGGTGGATTAATAGGTGCTATGCTTTATTTTACACTGCAAGGAACAGACAAGATGTTGAGTAATTTCCTCTGAACTCACTGGAATTCACAACAGGCATTATTGTAGGGATAAATGTTAGTTTCACAGAATTTATTAGGGTCCAGAGAAGGGTCACAAAGATGACCAAAGGACTGGAAAACCTGTCACTTCAGAAGAGTCTGAGAAAACTGCATTTTTTCAGTCTTGGGAAAAGAAGGCTTAGGGGAGATTTTACCACCATGTTTCAGGGGTGGGGACAGCAAAGATGTGGATTCCACAGTGTTGGACACTTCTAAGATTTGGCTAGACAGGATGCTGGGTCACCCTGTCTAGTTTGTGTTTTTGGCAAAAAAGGGTGGACTAGATGATACTTCACATCCCTTCCAACTCAGTATTCTATGATTTTTGTCATGCAGTTATTTTCTTCCTGGAAGCAATAACTTTTAGTAGGTATGGTTTTGATGGTAGCCTTTACATTAGCAAATGTAATGCAGTGGAATGCAACACAAAGGAAGATACATCCTGGGGTTTGTGAATTTCACTACTACATCCTAACCACAAAGCCATCATTTTTTTACTGTATTTATGGCAAAATATGTCTTCTGAATTCTAATTCTTGCTAAAATCACATGCACTATCATTTAAAAGAGGTGTATTTAGCTATAACTCAAAGACCTTCTGTAGGTTAAAGATTACATGAACGAGAAAATGCTCAAAGCCCCCATCACACCACAAAAGCTGAGTAGCCCTGTACCTTGCTTCTTAGCTCTGTTCAGTCTGGTTTCCCACAGTGCATCAACAATCTATTCTGCAATAAAATCTTCTATACAGATAGCATTTAAAATTAAATTTAATTTTAAAAAAAAAGTGAGTGCACATAAAAGTCTCTCACCCAGTACTGCACAAACAGCATTTGTTTGCTTATACTTTTACCCATCAAAATGCTTTGAAAACATTTCAGACTTGCTTGTTCAAGATGCTGGAACTACATACAGTAAATATCCATCTGCATATTAGTCTTAAAAACATTTTGATACAATTAAAGAAGGCACAAATTGTAAAATGATCTGTATTCACATATACCAGTGGGCTAGGTTGTCTCTTTATGCATGATAAGATTCAGGAAAGAAATTTAGTTCAAACTGTAGACTATGTGAATACCTCGTAGCATCAGTAATTGTGATTTTGTGAGCAATAGTAGACATGGGCCAAGAAGGGTGCAGGTTTTGCATTATCAGTAAAAAAATCTGCCTCTATAAAATTAAAGGCAGTTGAGTATAATCAAAGCATTTCTAGCAAGCAATTTTTGCATCAATAAACAAAAGAGGAAGTCTATCATTCAGTAAATCTTGCAGTGACAGAACCAGAGGGCTGCCATTACACCAGCTCAAGCTCCAGGTTGCATTTTGGTAGAAGTGTATAGGTCTGTGACTGTCCCTGTGCAAGACTGCCTCTGGAACTGCTCCAGCTAAGGAGCACTGGGATGGAGCCTTTAACCAAAGACTGTTTATTTTTAACCAATGTTCTTGCCTATTAGACAGGTGATTATATCTGTCTGCTGGCAAGAATTCTGTTTCCTGTATATTTCATACTTAGGAATATTAGTATTTCTTTTAAGAGGTTATACATCTCCATACTTCCCATAGTCAAATTTAGTTTGATTTAACAAAACATTAATTTTATCAGAAACGGAAAAATCTCAGTGATACATTCATATATCTCTTTCAGTAATGAGTTGAGGTGTACTATTTGCCAGAGATGTTTTCCTTTGGTGAAGGCTTGCTAACTTTCCTAAATGTTAAACAGAAATTTTGAAAGTTCTGATTAGACCTATCAGCTTTCTAAATGGACTATTAAAAGATAATTATGCACAAGAATGATGATCACAGGAAGTAGTGTGTGTTGTTCAAAGAAAATGCTTACTAAAATCTGCAATTATATATGTTGCTGGAAATATTCCCAAGTAAACTCCATTTTGTAGCTCATCCTCAAGAGATACCATTAACATAACGATACATTTTTACCAATTATCAAGGGAATATCTGAATTTCTTTTCACAGATGGGTAAATAAGGAACACATTCCTGGGAACAGTCATATGACTAAGTTCATATTTGTTATATTATATCGATCCATTATTTGTCAAGCAGCACTTAGAGTAACAGCTGTAAGAATAACTATTTTCTAAACTGATTTTTCTCTATTTCAGATACCTTCAATGGAAATAATTGAGCTGGTTAGTTAGATAAACACGTGACAAATAAGTGTACCAGCCTATCTATATGGCTTTGGTATGTTCTGCTTCTGCTGCTCTGACATTACTGAAAATTTGTTTTAGTTGATTATTGTGCGAATATTCTGGAGAGATGTAGCTCTGTCTCATAAAATGATTACTCTCGATTTAACTACTCAGCTTTCATTAAGGTCAAAGGAAATGATGACTTATGTTTCTAATAAGACTTAGGACAGGAATATGTATCCCTAGCCTGGGAAATTTTCAGATGATCTCAATACTTTTTTTCAGACTACCTGAGAAGAAATCCCTTGATTTTTCAGGAATCAAGAAGAGATAGCATTTCCATCTTGGAAAGAATGCTCCTGAACTTTGGGTTATGCATGTGTACAGAATGTCTGAGCATGTTGTTCCTCCAGTTATGCATTCTGAATATAGGAAAATTATCTGTTTGCCCTGACAGAGCATCCAGCTGCTTCCTCAGTGTATACAACCTTAATTAGACAAGACTGGGATGTAATTTAACTTTTATTGTATTGGATGCAGTGACAGTATCTTCCCTCTCATGGAAATCTCTCAAGTGTCATTAAAAGTGCCTATATCTCAGCCAGGAATGAATCATGTCACTATACTGAAGTAGGAAACCTGACATCCTGACAGTCTTAAAAACTCCTTTTGTAATTTTTTTTACCAGTTAGCTATCCTATGAAGGAAAGATAAAAATTGGAAGAAGTCTGAATTGAAGGAAACTCTCTCACAAAATATGAAAAAAACTGTACTCATCCTCAGCAGAGTTTTATTTCAGTATAAATTACCTTTTCTCCATACTCTTAAATGAATTTACCCTCCCTAGAAGTCTTCTTCATTTAATTTGCTCATCATGATTATATTAATAAACCTACAGAGGATCTGTCACATGTATTTTTCAAATGAGTAGTTTTTATAGTTAAAGTGTGTTGAAATTAGCAGTCAAAGTACCCCTCTTAAATGCTCTGAAAGCCCAACTGTTCCACAAAATTACTTTGGAAGTGGCATTGTGGATTCCACTTACCATTTTCTCCCTGAGATTTGCAGATAAAATTGATGTTCCATTTACATGGAGAAATTATTCACTTTCCAAACATCCCGTTCAACAAGCCCCAGATGAATACTGAAATCAGACTGAGATCTTTCTGACTTCCTGCTCTCCAGCCTCAACTTCTGCTGAGAGACCCGAGAAGGAGTGAGGAAGGACTGAAGTGGCAGCTGGGATACAGCCCAGACCCAGATATGCTTTCTGGCACTTCTTCTACGCTGCCCTTCCAAAAGGACAACCAAACCCCACTCCTGCTAGGCACCTGATATTTAACTGACTGCTTTTAGGCACTAGGTCTTCTGAAAAGAAATCAAACAAATTTACAAGTACACTTTCAGACTAAACTAATTTCAAATAATGGCTTTTCCTCCACTGAAGTCATCATTTGGAGCAAGCATTTAATGTATTTAGGACTGAAAATGTGAGTCAAACCCACTGCAAAGTGGGGTCTGCTGTGAGCCCTGCATTTGCTGTTTGTGCAGGCATTAGGTTTCCTGATTAAGTTTGCAGGATGCCTCTTTTTAAGGGCAGAGGAAGTTAAAATACAGCACTGAAATAAACATCACGAATAAAATCCAGGCACAGGAAGGGAATTGAAAGTGTTTAAACATTTCAAACTCACTAGTGAAGAAAGATTTGCAGAAAAAGTATAGAAATTTGGAAGTAAAGAACCCTATTCAGGATTCAACCTTGACTATGAGACATGGTGTGCAGCCTGAGCCGTATATCTACAATCTGGTAGTCTTTACTGTACAACGTAAACATTGCTTCATTATTTTCAAATTGTATAATCCTTTTACGCATATATATTTTTTGAGCTCCTTGTGCTTTTCAGTAACCCTAAGCATGATCTGGAGAAAATATGAAGTGTCCTTATCAGAAAACATAGTAAATTACACAAAAACAGGTAAATTGCTGTATGTTGCTAAGGACAAAGCAGTTACACAGGTTTATCAGAGAGAAATGCCTTTTGACTTATCTAAATAAAAAGTCAGACACCTAGGAGCCAAATAATTTACATGCAAATTCCCATGGCTGTGTTGAAGCCACAAAGGTCAACTCAGTCCTTGGAAGTTTGAGCTGAGAATTGCCAGGAAAGGATGGGGATGTAACAGTCCTCTGTGACCACAGTGAGCCACCTATGGAGCAGGGGCATGTCTGATTTCACCCACACTTTGGAAAAGGATGCTGAAAGATTAGAAAAGTTTGGAAAAGAGCTACAAACTTGATTTGAGGTCTAGAGAGAATTAAGGGACTCAGGGTAGTTAATTAGTCTAACATGTGATGTGATCATGGCCTTCAGAAGTACTTCAGTGGAGAGAAGACTTCCTATAATGACTTCTTTAATTTAGTAAAATAAGGATAATGAAATCCAATGCCTGGAAATTGAATTTAGACAAATTCAGAATAGAAATTATATGCAATTTAGTAGCAAGAGTAAAAAACACTGTACTAATTTGCCTAGAAAAATACAGGAACCTCCATCCTTTAAAGTTTGCTATCCAAAAGGTAGTCTGTCTAAAAGATACGCTGCAGATTAAGCAGAAGTTATGATCTATGCATGTAAATTATAAGGGAACTTCTCTAGCCCTTATTATTCAGACTAGAGAATGTTCTGCAATAATAATCACAAAAGCTGGGAAAAATTCTTTTAAAGTCATCATGTCGTTTGAGCGGTATCTGCCCTTGTGTATGGGGGTGAACAGAGAGAGGGTGTATGCACTTGCCTGTCTTACTGCGGCTTCATACACATCTGCTGCATAGGAAGCACCCTGTTGTGAAAAATACTGAGTTAGCCCTTATATTATTATTATTGTTGTTGCTGCTGCTGCTTTGCCTTTATATGTTTTAAAAATAAAAACAGTCAGATACAAAGAGGTGTTTTGGGATGACTAGCCTACACCCACAAGCACAGAGCTTGACAGAGTCCCATATGGTGAACTGTTTTATTTTTATTTATTTTTGCAAAGTTGGCTGTATTGTACTAATTTATTTCAGGAGTGTAGGTTTGGTGCTTAAATTTTAGTGGTGTGGATATTTTTAATCATTTTTTAGTATGACAGCCTGCTAAACTGTGGAGAGGTGAATATGGGCATTTCACCAGCTCTTGGTCAAAGGAATAAACGTCCGGAATTATCTGTAAAAGGCTACTGCTAGGGACTTGCTGTGTTTGTACAAGAGATTGAAAGCAGGCACGAGACAGAAGCAGCCAATTAAGCACTGTCATCAGCAGACAGGAGTCAGCAATGCCCAATAAGCCAGCAAGAAATATCATTAAAATGGTGCTCCTTTTAAGAATCTACTACCTGTGTGTTTCTGAACCTGAAATAAGGCATCCTTACATTCTGATTCTGAAACTTTCAGCCTCTATGAAATTCTCTTATGCAGAAGATACTAATAATTTTTTTCCTTTTTTTTCTTGGTTTGGTTTGGGTTTTTTTTTCTTTCTCTATTTGTTGGATACTGTAGTGCCCGAATTCCAGATACCGAGCCCCCAAACTACATCATTGGTCTCCACGGAAGATATCAAACTCAGATCCAAAAAAAATTCTTCACTTAANCTATTTGTTGGATACTGTCGTGCCCGAATTCCAGATACCGAGCCCCCAAACTACATCATTGGTCTCCACGGAAGATATCAAGATCCAAAAAAATTTCTTCACTTAATTAAGACAACATCCAGAGTTTTACAAAAAGGACATTTGAGCCCCCTGGTTCAGGGATTCATGGAGGCACTGCTGCAAACAGGTACCAAGTCTCAGCAGTGACTAATGCCCTGAGAACTGCTATCTCCATGGATGGAACAATGACCCCCAAACCTACAGTGACCTGGAAGAAGATTGCTGGAGAAAAAGTTATTATTGTATCTTTTTTTATGCCTGAACACAATGGCTAAAACATTTGCACAGGATGGTAGGGACTGAAGTTTGATTCATTTGTCATCCTCAGAGTGTCCAAGCAAGTATCCTATTTTTAAGAGGATTTTTATGTATGTTAAAAGCTTCATTCAATCAAGAGTGCACCTTTAAAGCAAATGTTCTAATCAGCTTTCACTGCCTTTTGGTTTGCAGTGTGGAGCAGCCTGGGGACACAGAAACTGGTGTCCTTCTGAGCAAAACTAAGACAGAGAGCATCTGCCAGGAGCTTATTGACTGTGCTGTAACCATTGCTGGGCACTCAGTCCAAGTCACAGGCTTTGTAGTGGGTCGCGTCTGTCCCTCCCAATGGGACTACAACAGGATTGCTTTCTGTGTAGAAAGCAATGAAAGATTCACAGTGGTAAACCCCAAAAGCAGAAGAAGGAATATGGCTATGCAAGCTCAGTTAATAGGCTTGGCTGCATTGGTTGCAGATCAGAAGTAGTCCTGGGAGTGACTGCCAAGAGTTTTTTCTCTAGACATTATTTAAAAATTCATACCTAGCTCCTGTGAACTTCTCCCAAGGAGTGAACCCTAAATGTGAATTCATGGATCCATATTCCCTCTTGAGCCACCCCTTCTAGCAAGGGTAGTGATTGTGTCCCACTCCTTGCTGACAAGGGCATTTAACTGACAGCTGATCATGACTTCAGCAGCTTCTAGCTCTGATTATGATCATCTTCATTTTCTGGACACATTTTGCATTTAAGAGCATCTTCTTTGGGTATTAACTGCAATATTTTCAAATGCTGCTTGGCATGTAATTACATAAACCATAGAAAGGGATGGCTTATTCCTTTTGTAGTATTTTGGAAATATGGAAGATAAGGGGAGAGAAAGAGACTTCTAATAGCCCATTCTTTTTAAGCATTTATAAACATATCTCAAAAATTTGATTATAAAATCTTGATATTTCATAAAAGATGACTTCTGTTGTCCAAACACTGTCTTTAAACTCTATCCTTTAAACTCCTACCTATTTATAGACCATCATGCTTTTGCCAAGGTGTATACATCTAGGACACCTTTTTGTTTCATTCCATCCTTTAATTTTTTTTTCCAGTTGGCCAATACCTTTCTTTATCAAGCAAGCACAGAGCTATCAACAAGCAAGAATAACAAAATCAGTTCTCAAAAACTCAGGAAGGAAAGGAGTTAAGGTGAAAACATGGGGGTTATGGAGAGGTCCCTTCTGTGCCTCCTGTTTCAGAATTCACTGTGAAACCCTGAGGTCTCAGATTCCAATCCCAGAACACATACCTTGGCATCTCAGCATAAGGGGAAGCCAGCACTTGGTGAGTAGGTCCTTAGTTCTTTCAAAACTTTATATGCCTTCTAGGTAAGAGACCTACTGGTTTTCTTTCTAACCTTCATAGAAATTGAGTTGTGTAAAGTATTTAAACTGAACCAAATGGGATCGGGTGGAAAAAAGAGCTGGCAGAGAGCTTTCGTTCCACTTTTGCCTTATCATTTATTGAACATGGCCCATTCCAGGAGCTGTGGTATATGGTGGAGAACTGGGGCAGTTGTAGCATCTAAATGCGACCTGTGGATTGACATGAGTAATCAGAAATCTGTGGCACCAACCATGTACACACAAACAACAGCCTTCCCTTGAGCTCTGAAATACCCCTGAGAGTTCTGTGCATCCCCAACTGGGAGTCCCTTGCTCACTTCAGCTGCAAGTCAAACTTAGCTTCTTGACCTTTGAAACACTGGCTCAGAAAGGAAGACTTTACCCCAGGCTCTCTAGGGAGTACCACTTGATGGTAAATATTAGAAAGGAGCAAAAGGATTTGAAACCTTGAGCTGCTGCTAATGCTGTTATATTCTCTCCCATAGCAACCAAAAGCTGCCACCTCTCCATTTCCAAGGGTCCATATGTAAAAATACTTCCTAAGGCCTCATGCTGAAAGAAAAGAAACCTCTACACTTTTTAGGCAGTATCTGTCAGCAGCAGTAGCAGTTTACTCACCTGCCTGAACCAGAAGATGCAGGGCAGGAAAAATGTAAAATTCTATTAGTAGGCACAGTCCATTAGGCTCCCATTGTGACAGTGAAGGAGTGAAAACGGCTGTAGATGAGTGCATGAAGTTAGAACAACTTTGTAACAGAAATAGGATTTTTAATTTTTTTTTTTAATCTATAAATATTTATTCTGGAGAAAGCATATTAGGTGATTATAATTGCAGATGCTCTTCTGGTCAATATTTGACTAAAGAAAGCAATCAGTTTTAAAAGTAGCAAGAAAATAATAGCATGAGGAATAATGAGTACATTTAAAAAAACACCTTTCAATTAACTCAACTTTGAAACAACTTAGTTATTTAAGAGCAGTATTTGCATATTACCAACAGATTTGAAAGCATACTAAAATGAAAGAAATGCATATGACAACTCTTATCTTTTAATAGCAAAAATAATTTTACAATAAGACAGTGAATTTAGTAATGTGGCCAGACTGTATCAGAGTTCTTAAATTTAATTAAAATTATAGTGGCTTCAAACTCAGAATTCATCACTTCCATCAGTTCAGTCTGGCAGGTAATATAATGTAGTTATTATTTTTGCCCTACATATGCAGCATCTTTGTCAAAATAATAGAATCTAAATTGAAATTAGAAATCTCATGCTGGATTGGATCCAATTAACCTGACAAAATCATTCTATGAGCATAATTTTTTTTCTCATTCTGCACACATACACTGTCTCCAAAGACAGAAAACAGATATTGTACAGACTATAACTCTTCCACTTGAAAGGCAACACTTCCCTCTTGAAATAACTCAGAATATTCTATGCAGCCTTGAGCACTGCTTATCAGGGGATGGTATGGCAAATATCATCCAACCTACATTTACGTGTCTGCAGCCAGAACAGGGACCCACTGTTCTATATTTCTCTTAGAAAATGCATAGTGGTCTTCTACACAGAAGAAAGACTCTCATCATATTGCATGTTGAACAGCTTCCACTAGCCAGTAGAAAGCACTGATGACTGGAGTGTGACTGAAGTACTACTTTTCTTTAGTGTAGTGACAGCTTTAAAGAGCCCTTCATGGCTTTGAAACCTAAATTTGTTCCCCTTAAAACCTCTTTCTTTTCTATTTGATGTCATCAGTACACAAAACAATGTGGATACAATGCAGGGTTAACTGATAACAAAGGTATACAAGTAAAGTATAAGCTCCCTGTATCATCTCATTGCAATCAATACAACCATATCAAACTTAAAAAAAATGATTTTGTAAAAGTTTGTTCATCAAGAACTATTGCATAATAACCCCTAATAATCTGGAAGATTTATTCTAACCTATTCCAAATTCTCTCTGCCCCTTAAATATTTTTCTCATGAAAAATTACATTGAGAATTCTCCATCTAGAAGTGTTTGATCACAATGTCTGTGCCCATACTAACATTATTGGATATGTGTTGTTCTGTCAGCTACAGAGATTTCTTCATACATTGCTGCAATTTTTTACTGTGGCAGGGGAAAATCATCAGCTCTTTGGAAGAAACACCATCATCATCTCATCACAGCTTTTGGAGACACAGCAAGTGCTTCATTTCCTCACTTGTTGTCCTAGGTTACAATGTAGATGTAACCAAAAGCATGTATTCTATTATCATCTTCACAAGCTGTTAAAGCAGGTGGGGCAGTGCTCGGTATCTCCTCCCATGACTCATCCCTGATAACTCCCTCCAGGGGCTATCTCTGTTTAATGGGCAATCAAGGACCCTGCCACATGACTCATAGAATTACATCAGCCCATTGTGAGATGCTCCCCCCAGGGGGAGGAGCCAAGCATTTCCAACCTGGATATAATTTAGGGTTTGGAATCCTACAAGCAGCCCTTATCTACTGAATTCCCAGAAGACAAGAGCTACCACTGGACTGTCAGGTGAAGACCAGACAGGATCACTGCTTTAACAGTGATCTCTTTTACGGGATCACTGCTTTAACAGGACCACTTCATGTGGACCACCACCCTGACTTACAGAGTGTTAGGTTGTATCCTGACTCTGTTGTGTTGTGTACTATTGCATTTATTTTAATTTCCCTATTAAATTATAATTCTGACTAGTGGTCTCCCACTGGTTTGTTTTCAAGCTAGTACACTTGTGACATTTGAAGTGGCAAATGCTAGATTGGTACAACCCATGTTCCTGAAAGGGATCAAAGCAAAAGAAACATTAAAATCCAGAGGTGTACTGCTCACTGGCACATGTTAGCATCCAGGCGGCTTCCAAGGAGATGTGACTTGGACACCTCCACTAGTAGGTCTTTTCTAGTCCAAATCATTTTGACAGAGAAGAGTTAAGGAGTGTGTCCTAGGTTACAGTGTAAGACGTGCTCAAAAGCATTTATTCTTTTACCATCTTCATAAAATATTGAATCCAGGTGGGGCAGTGTTTTCCTTGCCTCCTCCCTCTGGGAGCTATCTTTGTTTAATGGGCAATCAAGGACCCTGCCCATGGCTCATAGATAACTGCCTCTGGACAATCTTTTGTTAATGGGCCCATCAATGCCTTATCATCCCATTGTGAGAAGCTCCACCCAGAGGGAGAAACCAAGCATTCCATCCTAAATATAAACTAGAATTCCAAACACCACAGCAGCCTTTTCCCACTGGATTTCCAGAGGACAAGAGCTACCACTGGACTTTCAGACGGAGACCAGACTCTTTTTTCTACAGGATCACTGCTTTAACAGGACCACTTCATCTGAACTGCTACCAGCACCCTGACTGACAGGGTGCCAGGTTGTATTCTGACTTTGTCAGTGGTTCGCTTTTGTACTATTGCATTTATTTTACCTTTTCCCTATTAAATTGTATTTCTGACTTGGAGTCACTGGTTTGCTTTCAAACCTGTACAGAGTGAAAGGCATACGGTTTTATCACCTTTATTGTGTAGGACTGAGGGGATGGGTTCATTAGGTGCAGTCAGTGTGTTGTGTAGCTGGAGGTGGTCCTGTTGTTATCAGGGCTGAGCTCTAGGCACAGCAGGACACAGGCCTAGGAAAGACTCACTCTGTGCTGAATACAGTGTAAGAAGAAAAAGCACTTGGACAATTCCTCACTTACTCAGAGGCATTTTTTATAGTAATCAGAAGATCAAAATTAAAACCTAGAGCTGGTGTGGGATCACAGTATTTCAAGCAGGACGGACTATATTCTCCACTTTCCAAAACACACTCTTAATAAAGAAGAGGCGTAGCGGGATTGAGCTCATTACTTATTCCTTGGCCCAGAAGGAACTATTAAGAGTTGAAATTCTGCTGAACTCACAGAATTAAACTACTTTATGAAGTTTTTTGGAGACCACAGGGAAATAATTATTTTTCTAAGGAGAATAATGAAAAAAAGAATAGCAAACAAAATGAGTAATTTTTCTTCTATGAAAGCGGATCAAATTGGATAACTAGTGGCTGTACATGAGGACAAAGGCAAAGATTTAAACTTAGCTTTGAGTTGTGTGTGATTTGCATGATTTTGAACAAACAGCAGAAGAATTTCAGACAGAATGGATTCTAGAATAGTGTTATTAGTAATGGACACTGGAAGGAGTTCTTCAGAGTCCTAGGGGGCACAGTTCTGCTGTTCAATCAAGAAATGTGAAATATGAATTGCCAGATCCTAGGTCCCTTTGTTTTAGAAGAAGAGTGATTTTCTTACTGCTAAATTAGAACCAAAGTATCAATTTCTATTTTTAAATTGTTAATAACTTAATTTCTGAAAAGCTTATTCCACCAGTTCAGCAGGGTCAAATGAGTTGGCAATGACAGAGAAATGAGTATCACAACAGTACAAAAAAATTATGATCGAGTATGCCTCCCTCCAAAACTCCCTCCAGGCTTTCCTCCTATCTGAAAATTCAGGTTTAGCACTGTAGCCCACATTAACTTTCCATGTAAAGGCTGTCCCAAAAGTTCACTCCTTCCTTCCACCCTCAAGCAATGAACACCATACCCCAATTCTTTCAGGTTAAGGTTGAAGAATAATATGTTTTGATATTCATCCTTCCGTGTGAGTGGGAAGAAGATTTGAGACAGCAAAAAGGCAAAGGAGACAGGACAAACCATTTATCTGACTTCTTGCTTTGATAAATTGTATAATTAATAATTTGGTAGGAGGAATGTAGTGGTTAGCCAGCCAAAAGCACTAATGCTTTGGAAGAAACTATACATCCATAATGAAAAGTGCATTTCATCTAGGGGACAGCTCGAGGTTGATTAAGGCCACAAAGAAAGATTTTTCTTGTGTTTTTAGCTGAAAATGTAGCTGTTTCAAAAAGCATCATCATGGTTAATTTCTGGACAGCAACTATGCCCCAAACAGCCACTTGCTTACTCCTCTTCAATGCCATGGGGGAGAGAACAGAAGGGTAAAAGTGAGAAAACTTGTTGGTTGAGATACAGACAGTTTAATAGGTAAAGCAAAAGCCACGTACACAAGCAAAGCACAACAAGGAATTCATCCACCACTTCCCACAAGCAGGCAGGTGCTCAGTATTCCCCGGCAAGCAGGGCTCTGTCACAAATCATAGTTACTTGAGGAGACAAACATTGTTTCTCTAAACAAGTCCCCCTTCGTTCTTCTTCCTCCAGCTCTATGTGCTGAGCACGATGCCATATGGCCTGGACTATCCCTGGGGTCAGCTATCCTGGCTGTGTCCCCTCTCAACTTCTTGTGCACCCCCCTGTCTTTTCACTGGTGGGCTGGGGTGAGAAGCAGAAAAGGCCTTGAAGCTGTGCAAGCCCTGATCAGCAATATCTAAAACACCCCTGTGTTATCAACACTGTTTCCAGCACAAATACAAAACAGAGCCTTTTACCAGCAACTATGAGGAAAGTTAAGTTGATTACAGCCAAAACCAGAATAAGCACTTAGAATCATCATAACCACCTTTGTCTGATTCCTACTGTTGTTCTTGAATCATTGTCATCACCAGTCTTGTACAAAGAACGGCTTTAATTGAAGAGAGTTGTTCTGATCCTTCAGTGGGTCTAAAACTGAATGGGAAGATGCAAATTGAAAATTTGAAGGCAAGTACAATCAAACACAGCACAGTATAAGAAATGAGTCTGGCTGAGGAATGATGAAAAGTCCTACAGTGCAATGCAGGAATGTGTTGGACAGAGCTCTTGCAGTCGTAGGAAAGCTTAAAGTCAAGAATGTGCAAACATGAATTGCCCAAAAATTCAGGAGAAATTGATGCAATCGCAAGCTTCCTTTCCTCACATACTTTACTGTAAAAAACCCCAACAGGTTAATCAGAGAAAAATTTTGTTTTGATTTGTTTTTCCAGGCCAAATATGCCTGTACCTAGTGACTGGGGCAAAGAGCATAAACCAGAAAGATGGTGGGCACACAACGTCTTATTAAAACTAATTTATATGATTTCTTCATTGCAGTCTTGATCAGGACATCAGAGCAACAGAAGAGAGAAAAGTATTTAAAGTAAGGCTGATGCAAGTGAAAAATCTGACTGAAGGGCTGCAAGGGAGCTAAGGCAAACTAAAGCAGTAAAAATAATTTGAGAGGTGAAAGGAGCTGCTTGGTTCACCTTCCCTATGAGCTTTACTGTTTGCACTTAGTCTGGAAATTGCTGATTCCTTCTTACACCACAGCAAGCAGCAGCCATCAGGTTTTTTGTGCCACAGATTGTTCTGGGTGAAGTTCTCAGTCGTTCTTGCCAAAGCGAAAGGTGGCTTTGCAAATATTTTGAAAATATTCAGAAAATTCCTTGGTAGCTTCATGGTGTGGGCTGTAGTGTAGGAAGAGGACATTTTTACACCACACCATATTTTAATAACTGCATGTAAAGGAAGCTCTTGAACAGGACTAGATGTTTCAGGAGACTGATTAAATATAGTATGTAATTTTTTGCATGCAGTATCCAGTTTAAGTCTAGATTAAGCTAGTCAAGAGTGCCAGAAAGCTCTTTGGAAGGTATCATGCATGACCATGATCAATCAGTGCAGGTTTTGCTACATTTCAGCAAGGTGTAAGGACACAGGCTTCACAGAAGTAAGAGAAAGAGGAGAAATAACCAGTATTAGTCAGGTAAATTACTCCTTTGCTTGGGAGTTTCAGCATGAATATATTTTCACAGGTAGGTCATTGTCAAGAGCTATTTCTGCAGAAATTAATTATTTTTGGACTTTTCAATGTTTTGTCTCAATGTGATGCAACAAAGATGAAGAAGATGGAGATAGCAAATCAGAAAGCATGCCTGTGTAAATAAACTGTTTCCAGTGCCTCACATTAATCGAAACCTGTGGTCACAGTCAGGACTTGCAAGATAAGCATGAAAAATTGCATGTCCTTGCACTCCTGTGGGTGATCCATGCAGCCTGAGGCTGAAACACACCAATTCAATGTTTTGCCACCACTACCTATGTTGTTCCCTTTATGAAGACTGCAGGTTTTTAATTGCCCATCCCTAGGAAGCCTCTCAGTTCAAGATGCTCATTTATATTGACTATCCTCTTGGCAGGACCCTCGTAGCATATTAAATAAGGTTTAAATAATGTCGCTGGCAAACAGCTGGCGTGCTTGGCTTATTACTAAGGCATATGGATTTAACTCCCAAAAATCATGATGTGGGTGATCTCACTTCATTGCCTTTACTGGAGAGTGGTCTGTGACATATTCTGAGCGAGACAGTGATGCACTGACACTATAAACTGGGAAAACAGAAGAGAAAATATTTTCCCTTTGCAGTGACACAATGCATAAGATGTGAAATGAATGCTATGGTTGATGAGGCACAGCAGGCAGTAGATTTGACACAACACACAGGATTTCACTGGAATCGCTGTGTGACACCTTCTCCAGACACTGACATAAATGACTTGAATGAGTGAATCTTGACTTAAGAAAGGAAAAAAAATAAGCTGTTGGAGTTTGTCAGGCAGTAGAAATTTGATGTTAACAGGCTGTTTGCAGAAAATGTGCATTTTTTCACTGAATATTTAAATTATTTTAAGTAGTTTGGAAGATTTCTTCTAACCTTATATGTCCAAAATCTCAATCTTGGATAGTTATTCTAACTTTCATGAAATTAAGATGGTAGTCTTCATTAATATAAGAGCATATGTCACTTTTTCATCCTTTTAAATAAAGCAGATACGTTGTTCTAAAACCATTGTCATGATATCTGCATTGCATTTTCAAATAGCTGAAAATAAAAGTGACCATGAAATCCCATAATGCAAAATCCATTGTGTCCACTCTATCAGCTGTTTTTCTTAATGGATCTTTTGGTAGCAAAATAAGTGCTTGGGGTTATTTTTATAGCCTCAGAACCTGATTTAAATAGACAATGGGATGAAAATGGAAAGGTTCATGAGAGGAAAACAAAAGCTCCAGTCCCAGACCCTAAGTGAGGTTCTCCACTGGTACGGGTATGTGCAGGTCATGGCGTCCCCTCTCAGACACACTACCATATGAGTCCAGTGAAGACCTCTAATTTTAAAAGTGGTTAGCTGGAAAAATGGGACAATAATTATCCAAATTACATGAACTGAAAATCAAACAACTCATTACCCAACATTTATAGGACAATAAATTCAAATGACATTTCTTTGCTAAATTTCTTCATCTAGAAACCATACGGAAGTGTGAGAGGGGCCAGCCCCTGACAGTGGAATAATCTGGTGAGATGGCTGAAGAATAAAAATTAAAAAATATTGCTGTCTAACACCTTAATATATGGCCTGAAATACACATGTAAGCAGCTACACAGAAACTTATTTGTCATGAGCACATATCAGCCAACTGAAATTTCTCTAGCTTACTATTTTTAAAAAGTCACTGAGGAATCATCATCTAGAAAAGAGAAAGACAGAGATATACACCACACTTGTATGCACACACGTGGAGTTTTACCTTTTCAGAGCTGTCACAATCTCACACGTTAACTCACTGCATTATGCTGTTCTCAGTCCTGTGGTGCTATGCTGGATGCCTGGGAGTTCACACCCACATCCATGATTTTTCCATGGAAGGAAAGAGCCATGGGGCTGCCCCGCTGCTCTTCCCAGGCACTGAAGGTCTTGGTTGTCAAAACTGTTTTATGCTTCCTAACTCCATGGGATCCATTCTTCTTGCCAGTGATAGCTTTGCTAAGAAGCCTGGAAAAGTCTCTTCTGCTGATATGAGAATGACAGTAACCTACTTTATGCAATACATTTGTCTTCATGTTGTAATGCCTGTCTACAAATATGTATGGAAAACAAATAGTGAAACTAAGAATTATTGTTTTCATTTCCAGTCTCTTTCAAATATGTTTCCACTTCTGATATTACAAAAGCAGTCTTTTATAAGGAAACTCAACATTTGGATTTTGAGTTGTTTGGAAAAATTCAAAATTGTTTCCAATCTTCTAAGTCATGTTTCTTATTTCATTGTTTTTTACTGTCAGAAATTGCAGTCACTAGCATAATTCTAGCTCTTGTTAACGCTGTTAGGATGCTCTACTTCAATTTTATTAATGTGGCTAAAGAGAGCTGCTACCTCATTGAAACATTTTCTCTTTTTTTTTCAGAGCAAGCACATCCTTTTTCTTCTCTTTTACAATTCAGTGATCAGTTTTAATGGCAATGCAAACAAAAATTATTAGGAGAAAATGAGGTACCAGAACAGAAAAGAGTATTTTACTAATAAGTTATTATGACCTTTCACAAAGGGCAGAAAATTTATGCCACATTTAATTTTTTTCAAGAGAATTAAACTTTGATTTAGGCAAAATCAGCATGATTATTTCAAAAGATGTTTTGATGAAAAATTCACAGCCGTCTCTGTATGACAATAAACACCTACTAGCACTGCAAACACTTAGTCATTGTGACTGTATCATAGCTGTTTCTACAAATCACATCACAGCAAGGTGTCTTCTTTCAAAATTATTATTTCTAATTATATTATTTTGTTGCTCTTGTATTGCCTTACTTTTGAAAGCCTGGAAAAACACATTCCTGCAGAATTTAATGCTATTATTTAATCCTCTGCAATTATTTCCTTAATTAATCTTAATCGTCTAAAAGATATGAAGTGAAAGAGAAGTGTGCTTGTGGGTGAGGCAGAACCAGGGCACTGCCCTTCCCCCATCCCATTCCCTGGGTGCTGTGCTTTAAATGTTCTGCCAAAGCCAGGCAAACCAGAGCAGGAGATTTGGAGTATCATTAGCCTTGCACTTAATGGAGACCTCCACAGTCATTCGCAGTGCACTCAGTGCCAATATGCTACTTTTTGAATGTGTTGCAATCATATTACCCAGGACATTTTTATTCACTTAATTTCCTTTATTTTTCACCCTCAGTGAGTATGCACATATGGATGTTATACGTCCATGCACTGGTACATACATACACATACATACATAGCGAGAGAGGCAGACACACCCTTCATCTCTCCAGCTCTTTTCCAATTATGAAATTATAATTGTATTTGCTGGCAGTGGGTGGTCTGCAGGATAAACACAGAATATATCTGCATATAAAGTGCCTTTGAGTCACTGATCTGTATGAGTCATTTAATCGAGAGGTGCACCAGCATGTGAGTAAATGTAGGCAACACTTTACAACAAACATATTTAATAAATTTATGTATTTATTAAATTCCACTCTGTAAGGAAAATGACAACAGAATAGCCCTTAAATATAAACAGAAAATGATAGAGTTGTAAGCAGCAAGCAGCATAAATTTGCCCTGATTTCTTCTAAGGGAATTTAGAAATCCTACCTGGAGAAAGAACAGCAATTTTTATACCATGAGACTATTGAAAAGGCAGTGGACACAATTAATTGCAGAAGGCTACAGGAAAGCATTGCTAATTATGTTAGCTGTGCTCACTTTCTGAGTGAGAAAGTCTTGGGGGAACAAAAGGCTAAAGTGGTTCTACAAATAAAAAGGCTAAGCTCTTCTTGGGGTGACACCTGCAGGAGGGCTTACGTTAAGATCAGGACACCATCTAGACCAAGGTCAGCAGGAGAGATGGAGGGGACAGAGTGGAGCCATGGTCCCCTCCTCCAGACACTTTTATCCCCAGGGTGAAGGGGACAGGAGGCGCTGCAGCTTGCTGACAGAGAAGGCAGGGGACATGCAGTGGGAGGAGAGAGCTGGGGACGAGGAGCCGGGGGCTACTAAGAGTGAAGGACTGCAGAAATGTAAGGGGATTAAGAGGGGAAAAGAGAGGAGCAGCATCACATGACACAAGCATTGACACCTCAAGAGAGGCCTTGGTTAGGTGCCAGGGAAAGCTGTAGGTGGCTTGGTGGTAGGAAGATATGCACAAGACAGGCACATAGGTTTTCCCTTGGCATTGCTGCTGTCAGTCTCTGAGTACTGGCTTCCAGACTGAGGGGGAGGAGAGGACTAGTTTGGGAGTATTGTTTTCAAAACTTTTCTTTTATTATCATGTATAAATAATATTTTGAATCTTTCAGAACATTTGATGGCAAGTTCTCTCTCCTTCTCACAGCTGGTGAAAGAAGTTAGTAATAAAGAATTTGATCTGATGCATTTGCATCCCCTCAGAGAGTCATAATGGAAAGTGAACCTGAAATCTCACGTCCTTGCTTTTGTTCTGAGGTTTTTTGGGTTTTTTAAAATTATTTTTGGAAAGTTATGAAATGCAACTCACTGTATGAGCTGAGAGGAGAAAGGAGATTTGCATGCATCTTGTGATGCAGGATGGACTACTTCAGCATGGGTATTTGAGGAGCAAACATTTGAGCTGTAAATAACTAGAGAAATCTCTGAACACCTTCAGAGAGGTCAGAATGCTTGGAGGAAGGGTATAGAGCTGACAGTTAATTGAATTATTGAAAAAATCAAGGTGTTGTACAATTGAAAGGAAATTTAACATCTGCTCTAATAATTGTTCAAGACCAAAGCATTGCTTGCAAGAACAAGATGTGAAAATAAGCTAGAAAACAGCACAAAGAAACTGATACTGTCGTTATGAAGATCAATTATAGATTCTTCAGAATATTTGGCTCACTTCTTATCATTCTATCTCAGAAAAGGATGTGACAGCAATGAAAGGTTCACAAACAGATAAGAAGTGTTATCAAAAAGGCTACTATATGGAAGGAAATTGAAATATTGTCTCATTTAGAGAGAGAATGAGTAAGAGGAGACATCCTATAAAGATATGCTATAAAGTAAATGTAGAGGGGAGCAAATAATATAAAGGGGGCAATTGTTCTTTTGCTTTCCTGTTGAGCAGGAAAGCAACTAAGCAACTAAAGCAATTAAATCTGATCAAGCTAGAAAACAAAAAACCATTGCAAATAAATCTAAAGATTGGTTCCGATTTAGAGCTTGATATCAGCAGCTCAGCAAGATTTTCATGTCAGCTTTCTTCCACAGTTTCTTTTAAATGCTTCAGATCTTTTTTCTAAAATCAGTTTATTCATTTCTAGTTTCAGCTCCTGNTTTGGGAGTATTGTTTTCAAAACTTTTCTTTTATTATCATGTATAAATAATATTTTGAATCTTTCAGAACATTTGATGGCAAGTTCTCTCTCCTTCTCACAGCTGGTGAAAGAAGTTAGTAATAAAGAATTTGATCTGATGCATTTGCATCCCCTCAGAGAGTCATAATGGAAAGTGAACCTGAAATCTCACGTCCTTGCTTTTGTTCTGAGGTTTTTTGGGTTTTTTAAAATTATTTTTGGAAAGTTATGAAATGCAACTCACTGTATGAGCTGAGAGGAGAAAGGAGATTTGCATGCATCTTGTGATGCAGGATGGACTACTTCAGCATGGGTATTTGAGGAGCAAACATTTGAGCTGTAAATAACTAGAGAAATCTCTGAACACCTTCAGAGAGGTCAGAATGCTTGGAGGAAGGGTATAGAGCTGACAGTTAATTGAATTATTGAAAAAATCAAGGTGTTGTACAATTGAAAGGAAATTTAACATCTGCTCTAATAATTGTTCAAGACCAAAGCATTGCTTGCAAGAACAAGATGTGAAAATAAGCTAGAAAACAGCACAAAGAAACTGATACTGTCGTTATGAAGATCAATTATAGATTCTTCAGAATATTTGGCTCACTTCTTATCATTCTATCTCAGAAAAGGATGTGACAGCAATGAAAGGTTCACAAACAGATAAGAAGTGTTATCAAAAAGGCTACTATATGGAAGGAAATTGAAATATTGTCTCATTTAGAGAGAGAATGAGTAAGAGGAGACATCCTATAAAGATATGCTATAAAGTAAATGTAGAGGGGAGCAAATAATATAAAGGGGGCAATTGTTCTTTTGCTTTCCTGTTGAGCAGGAAAGCAACTAAGCAACTAAAGCAATTAAATCTGATCAAGCTAGAAAACAAAAAACCATTGCAAATAAATCTAAAGATTGGTTCCGATTTAGAGCTTGATATCAGCAGCTCAGCAAGATTTTCATGTCAGCTTTCTTCCACAGTTTCTTTTAAATGCTTCAGATCTTTTTTCTAAAATCAGTTTATTCATTTCTAATTTCAGCTCCTGTATTTCCTTTTTCTTCAAGATTCCTATTCTTTCATATATTCTCATTCTTTCTTGTACTCATTCTTCCAGCTGCCTCCATTGGTATAGGAGACTGTTAATCCAAATAAAGGACAAGACCCCAGAAAAGTTCATGATCATAGCAAATACGCTTCATAACTTGTTTTGACATGGGAAACATAATAAATCTTAAGATATTTATGCTTATATGCTGCATAAATGTCATTATTCATTTTGAATTGATAAACAAAATAATTGTTGCTTACCCTCCTCTCCCCCTTCTCTTTTCTTTCCAGGCAATTTATTTTTAGAGGAGGCATTCCTGTGGATGAATTCCAAGAATAAAGAGACACTTTTCCTTCTGCCACACTGTGAACTTTCCCTCTCCATTTGAGTTGCAGACACAAAGCTAAAAACACGAAGAGTAGATGTATAGAAATGTCACAAGTGATTAAAATTTCAGTCTCCAATCTGTACACAGAGATCATTGGTAACAACTTTCAGCAAATGAACATATTCCATAAATATAACATTTTATATATCTATATCTATGTCTTTCAGCATTACCAGAATGCAATCTGGCTCTCGGTTAATATGTTACAATATTGTTTATAATCTCTTAAAAAAATTTTTTTCACATCATTTGTTTGATCACATGAACTGAACCAAGTCAGGTCAGCGCAACTTTAAATGTGACCCTTGACCAAGCACTAAGCAATTAGGTTGACCTCTCTTTTAATTTCTCCAGGAAGAACTTGGTAATTTATATCTAGGGTTGGATGTTTAGGTTGTTATACACAAAGATACTGCTTCATTTTCTACATATAATAATTTTGCCTCATCAGGTAGTGTTTCAGTGCCATCTGTATTTGGCATCCCTTCTGAGTGCAGATGGCAGGGACCCAGTGTCCCGAGTGGAGCTGCACAGGCTCTATAAGGAAGGTAACTGAGCTCACAGACTATGTGCTTCTTCTAAAGCCAGCAGGCACACAGAAGTGAAAATATACTTCATATTTTGAGGTTTTCTTATATGACTTGGGCAGTAGCAGTGATGTTTTCTTCATTAATACTCCATGGATTGCTCCACAGAGAAATCAACTTTTGTATTTCTATACAGAATCAAAAATCAGTGTTGCTTTGCCAATGGCACTGTCCTTCAGTCCCTTCCTCTCTACTTTGCAAACCTCTTTGTGCTTTCTTCCAGGGTGTTTCTTACATATTGAATACTCCCTCTCTAATTGGTCCAAATGGGTCCCTGTCCTTCAAATCTCTCTTAAAGAAGGTTTAGATGTAGCCTTTCTTCACATTATTTCCTACTGGTGACCTTGGACACCTCACCCACACCTTAGGCTTTCAGAGTGCTGTGTATGGCACTAATTCTTACACAGGGAACTTTTTAGCTGCAGCTCAGCTGAGGGCTTGGATCGGTGGCAGCAGAGCCTTTAGTGGTATTTTATGGTCCAACCATTGTGCCACACTTGTTCGTAACTCTACAAAGTCCAGGCTGTGACGAGCACTATGAACAATCCATATGGCGACTGAAATCTGGTGCATCTAGGGTACTGAGGTTTTCATATTCATGTTTCAGGAAAGTTTTCAAAATATCTCTCATGCTGGAGCAAAGACCTTCTCCCTTGAGATTTAACTCCAGTTCCAGTTTGTCTCCCTTCTGCAAGCAGCTCATGTAGTTCTGCATTTAATGCAAAACAGTTTCAGATTGCTCCGTAAGGCAAATTATTTACCCTTCCAAAACTTTCTTAGCAAAGAACTGTAAATGCACCGCACAAATGGTGAATACTGCACGTGGGATTTGCTAATGGCTTTCACTGCAAGTATCTGATCAGCTGTCTGTAAGAAATATTAAGCTTTTTGGAACAACAGCTTGATTTATTTCAAGATAGTTAATTATATAAATAAATACTTTGAAATATTGATCTCTCTTTCCTTCCTAGTAAAGCCACATTTTCCACTGCTTTCACAGAGTGCTAGAGAGGCTGGAACAAGAGAAAAGTCTTATAGTTACTCTTCCAAACTGTCAGGATTTCTGAGTCAAGTCACTTTCACGCACCTTGTTTCTCGACATGAAATGCAAAAGATAATAAATAACAGACATTTTTCTATGAAACAGTTAAGTAAGCAAGGAGATAATTTATCTTCCAAAACAATCAAAAAGTATCTCTTCATTGATTTTTGTGTTTTGACTTAAGCTCAGGGTTTAACTAAGGGATTATAGCATTCTGTGGAAGTATTTCAGAAGGAAGGGACAAGTTGACATGCGTAACAAAAAACAATCCCCTCATTTCAGTCCTGATAAAGGCTCTTCATCATAACTTGCACAACAACTGCCTCGAGCCTGTCTCAATTACATACCCAGGGCTGCTACAGTTTTACTTGACAGCTGGTCCTTAATGAAAGCAATGACTATTGAAATGTACATGATACTGGTTTAAGTTTGCAGGAAATTTAAGCTACACAAAAGGAAAAGTACAATAAATCTATTTTTAATGATTGTATCTAAAAAAAAAAAAAAAAAAAAGCTTTGTTGTTTCCAGATCTGAGTACATCCAAATCTGTCCAGCTGCTGTCCTGATTTCTTTTCATAACATTTTTGGTCTCTGTGTTTGTCTGAAAGACCTGGTTATTATTTCAAGTTCTCTAATGTTGGTTACTGTTCTCTCTGTCAGGCCTATTCCCCATGGCATTAAGAATCTGGGGGCACTAATTCCTCTGCTATCAGAGGCAAATCTGTGCTGAATGACTCCCAATACAATATTTTATTTTGAAAATCTGGCTAGTTGTTTTGGCTAAATAGAAGAAGAGTCCACACGTACTATATCTGCTTATGACAGCAGAGGGATGGGACTCAACAATAAAGCAAGTTCCTTGAATTCCTTTAAGTTTTGAAAACGTAGTTCTGGAAGTGCTGAACATTTCTCAGTCTAGTTCAAGAAATCATATGAAGTAAATTTTTAACCCAGCTCACAGCACTAACTCACTTTAAATTTATTCATGTAGCTATGCAGATGAATAGGAAAAGTAAAAATCAATTTAATTCACAAAACTGTTAGAAATCCCAGAACAGAATTAGATTGATTCATGTGAGAGGACATGAAAGGCTGTGATTTAACTTGTTTAAATTTAATTAGAGATGGCACTAGACCTCAGGAGCCCAACTAGCAGTAGTGAATGTCTAAGAGTCCCTGAAGTTCTGTGAGATGAGGGAGGAAGTACATGGGATATTTCTGCTCTCTCTGTTTATTTTGTTAAAGGCATGTGACCCCTCATAAATAACATAATAAGAGCACCCTCTTATTGCAAGGAGGCACATGATGGCAAAATCACATCACACTCAAGTTGTGTTTTCTGCCCATGGAAAACAAAGAGCAGAACATTTTCCCTTGACACACATGCTATGCAGCAGGTGTCCATCCACAGTAGCAGTCCTGCCCCAAGGCAGCTGCAGACATTCCCTCAGTGATGCTCTCAGCACATTCAGGTGTGTTCATGAGGGTGTAAAATTCCATAACATCTGTCATATGTTTGGACAATTCTGAGACCTTTCCTTGGTTTGGACATGCACAATGAAAATGTATAGATACATACGCTATTGATATTTGCCTCATTTTATTAGCTGCTTTTTCATTTGATATCTATTAGCTCTTTTAATCAGAACACCAGCAAAAAGTCAAATGGATGTAGGAAACAATGTTTATTTCAAGATATGAACTATAGCTCCTGCTGGGTGAAGCTACGTGCTAAAAACAACTCTTCATCAATATTGTGTCTGAACATTTAAAAAATCCCCCAAAACTTTGACCAATATTATTAAAAACCCTTCAGAAATCTTTTAACAAACAGATCACAATGATATTACTAAACCTGTCTTACTATTACATATATTTCAAAGAGCTCTTCAACCCATGTATTAATCTTTGATATGTAGTTTTTCTTTGTCTTTTATTTCTTATGCTTTTGAAGCAGACCTTAAACGAAATTGAAAAAAAAAGGAAAACCCAGAACTCTTGGAATCACAACAGCCCAAACTGCACACCAAGGAAGGGTTCATGTGTTTCAAGTGAATAGAAACCCAAGATGTCTTAGAAGAATTCATGACCCATTTTGAAGTACTTACGAAAGATAACTGAAAGCTGTTTTCCAGGATAGTTTCATTCCTTTTTAACTGAAGACCTCATATTTGGAGCCTCAAGGTGCAAAACTTGCTTATTTGATGCTTCCGCCTGTCTGTTCAATAAACTATGCTTTATGAACAGTTTAAAGCAATTGAAAGCCAACTTTCAGAACCAGGAAAAGTAAGGAAAGCCTACTACTAGATATTGCTGTTAAAAGCCTTCAGTGTGTGCTCTGAGTCATGTTTTAAATTAATTGCAATTTGATTAGAAATCAATAGTAATATCATGTGTGAGAAAAATGTACAGGAATAGGATGGCAATACTCACAGCATTTACATAATTGAGCTGCTCAGAAGTTATTGTCATGAAAATATTTAATTTTAGGAATGTTTATGGTCAGATATTGTCTTTATCAGAACACCACGTCATGTTTTGGTCTTTAACACTGCTGAAATTCCACAGACTCCACAGTGCTTTTTGTCAATATTCAATCCCTTTTGTGATGAGGTCAAAATGAATTTTATCCTTAGACTTTGACAGCTCGCAGTCTGCCAAAGCCTGATGCTCTCTACAGTATTTTGGTTAATTTTGCCTTGCAACCATTGTAATTTGCAGGTTTAGCTTGGTCCGGCATTAACACTACCAACTTGTTCTATCTTCGTACCATTTTTTTGGAATCCAGAGTGCAGAGAATGTCTCTCTGCCTGTTTTGAAGGGTCTTACCCCCCTGGACAACACTGTCTTTGACCTTCGTCCATGGAGAAAATTACCAACTTTGTGGGAAGAATTAGAATCAACTCTCCTGTGAACTAGGTGATAGAATATTATGTAAGATTGTCACAGGGTGAAAAATCTAGAGTATTTGGGTTTGTTTATACAGTAAATAGATAAAAGCAAAAACTTCAAAATGGAGGACAGTTGTTGTTTTCCAGACCTTCTCCTTTCTTCTTCTGCGTCACCATATTTTGCAGTAAAACTAGTTTAAGATGATTGGATAAGAAATGCCGCAGTTCCTCTCAGCGTGACTGAATGATTTCTTGTACATTGGTAGAAAAGTAAAAATATCTTTTGTTTTAAGATTTTATTGGGTGATTTACCTTTAAAAGTTCTGTGTAACACTGATAAGACGTTCTTTCTGGCTCTCTCTATGTCAGGGTCATGTCTGTGACTCTGTTTCTCTGATAAGACTGAATAAACATCTCTCTGAAAACATAGAGGCTGAAAGACCCGTCCATATCTCAAGTTTCTAGCAAAAGCTCCCCGAGCGCGGAGCTGGAAGAAGACATGGTACAGTGTCACCATTTAACGTTGAAATTGGTGTCGAAATTAAAGGTCAAGAAGCTGGGATGCAGCTGCAGAGGTGCTGTGGGAAAGCCAGGGGCAGAGCTGCTGTGCCCCAGTTGTGAAGATTTGGCCAGGACCATGACCCAGTTCTATGGGAATGGCCCAAGGTGTGGCCCTGACCCAGAGCCCAGGCAGAACTTTGAACCGTGAGAGGAGAGAAGAGGGAAATTCAAAGTAAACTTCCTATTCCAGATTTTTCATAGATAAACTGCGCATTCCATTGGAACTGTAGCTCAGCAGCTGCAGGGAGAAGTTGTAAAAGAGTCAACTTCCAAGCTTCTGCTTTGCCAAACAGCAAATGGGAAAAGGAGTAAAAGGAGCTCCAAATGGGAGAGCCCCATTGTCTCCATTGTAGTTGCACAGACGAAACAACAAACTTCCAAATGGTGGCAGGGAAAGATGATGCAGTATCCCACAATGCTGGTGCAATGCTAGTGCAGTGCTGCTCTTGTGGAAAAGATAAAAATATATTTTATCTTAGATCTTACTTAGGCATTTAAAAAGTTCTGAAAAATAAAATACCATTTGCACTGAATTATTTTATACTCTCTATAAGATAACTTGAAGCAGGTACAAGAAAAGAATAATTTCATCTCAGCATCATTATGCATGTACTTCTACACTAAACTACATTTAAATACACAGAAATTTCAAAAATAAAACTAAAAACCATGATTGCACTTTAGATGAAGTAAATAGATCCTAAAATTTAACATCTGAAACTGCATCTCCAAAGTAATTAACTGCATGGATACATTTTTACTTCTGGAAGCCAAAGTAGTTAGTGTTCGGGGGTCCATGTATAGTTATTAGTTAGACAATGGTTTTATTAGAAGCACCAAAGGTCTTGTTCTTTATATTTCACCTAGACAGTTTAACACTGAATTTTCTCAGACTTAAAACTACTACCTTCCTACTGAAGACAGTAAAACAAAAGGAAAAGTCTCCTTTTTAGAAATATAAATGAAGTATTTTAAAATGGAAATTGTTTGGACATTTCCTGAGAAATGAGGTGGGTTTCCTGCATACAGTCACAATTTGTTGGAAGAAATAGGAAAATAAATTTTATTTGGTATTTGCTAATTACAAACTTCAACTATTTAATAAGAGATATCTGAATCTCTGGAAATAAAATATATTTTTATGACATATTTACAAATAGGATTGACAGTCACCATTTGGATAGATCGCTTCTCCAAGTGACAGAGGCATAATAAAAATCTAATTTGTCTAGTCTGGAAAGAAAGGCTTATTTTTTCCCTTGCTGTTTATTTGTCACAATGTGAAAATCAGGAGAATTTTTTTTTTATGATCCAGGAATTTTTTCATTTGGAGTGGTTTAATCTCCTAATGGTACATCTACATTTTTCAATTAAGTATTCCATAAAAGGTTGCATTTTGTCAAAAAATTTGTTAAAAAGAAAAGGATTGATAGAAAAATTTTGACTGTAAACATTATAATGTTTATTACATAATTTCTAATAGCAATGTCTAGACTTGTAGCTGTTTAACTTAATTTTGTGTAAGCACTTCCTCTCAACTGACTAATTTGTGAAATGTCAGATATCTAGAACAGTTTGAGAATTTGTTTGCATTCTCAAATGTTAGCATCTCAAATTCAGTGATATTTCTTTCCTAGATAAAAGAAATAATTAAAAAATATTATTATTTACAGCCTTGATTGTTTTCTCCTCAATAGACAAATACTTACAAATACAGCAACAAATGCAAAACGTACTATTTGCTAGGCTTGTGATGCACTGGGGTCAATATTAACTGATGGTCTCCAGCGTCCTTCCTGTTGTATAATTGCTAAGTTAATTGCTAGATAGTAATGTAAGCAGTGAAGAAGCATTGCATTAGCAGTGAGATAATCAGTGCTGTTCAGTCTCTATTTGCACCTTCAGGAAGCATCTTCTCCCACTGAGCTGATTTCCTAATGCATATTAAACACACAACTGAAAATAAGCTCCTCAAAAATATCCTAGGAATTTAGGTATTGTCAGATCCACGAATTTTAATTGTGGTTCTTGGTCTGAGAGATCCCCATAATTGACACTGTCTGGTCTGCCAAAACCATCACATTATGAATGAATCCATCACCAATGTGAGGATTTGTTCCCACAGATGCCAGTGAGATGCACACTGTTGCTGCAGAATCTAAGCTGCAGAATCCTATAGCACATTTGATCATGCTGGAAACTAAATGTACAGTGAGGAAGGAAGTTTTTAGGAGACCACAAACTGACTCGTTGTTCCTACTTAAGTGATTAGCAAGGATACAGTGACATTCCTTGCATACAAAAGAGCTTCAGTGTCCTTCACACTAATAACACCACCATCCCTCTCATCTCACTGTTCATTCCCTCTTTCAAATGCCTACTGTCTGCTGTTAAAGACAATCTACAATAAATTGTACTGTTTCTTCTGGGATAGAGTTGATTTTATTCACAGTAGCTGGTATGGGGCTGTGTTACGGGTTTCTGTTTCAAACAGTAATGATAATATAGGGATGTTATCTCTGATAATGCACAGAGCACGGCTTACACAGCATCAAGGCCTTTTGTGCTTCCCACCCCATCAACAAGGAGACTGGGAGCACACAAGCAGTTGGGAGGAGACACAGCTAGGACAGCTGATCCCAACTGACCCAAGGGATATTCCATACCATGTAGCATCACACCCAGAATTCTTAAGCAGGTGGAGATGGAGATAGAGCCTGCTGCCCTTTGGCCCAGTGTCGCACAACCTGGCCACTCATCTAACCCAGATCCCCACCTCCACCTACTTTATTTGACTCAATTGTTGGCTGGTGTTAAATCATGACACAGTCATACAGGGTTCAGAGGAAAAGTAGTTTCTTCTTCATAACTTCATTGTGGATGATTGCAGGGTGCAGCTGCTGCCCCAGAGAATGGGAAGCAGTCAGAAATATGGATCTCAGGGAGAAACCTGACATCTGAGATACTGAGAATGTCCAGGTAAACCCTTAGGTTATCATCGGAAATTGTAAACCTGATCTCTCAAACTTTATCAAGAGCTGCACCAAACTGTTATGATCGGAGAGCCATGGCTAGTTTCTTGTTTTCCCTAGAATCCACAATTCTTTTTCCTAGTATAAAGCCATAGTATTTAGCAGAATATTTTGGAAATGTAGACTGCTACTCAAGGAAACAGCTGGAATGAAAAATCAGTGAATGCTGGGGTTTTAGGAGTTCTCTTTTTGTTTTTCTTTTTCTCCTAAAGAATTTTCCCCATACTTGGTTGCTAAGAGACAAATTACTGGGTGCTTAAGAGACAAAAGACCTGGCCACAGGGGGAGGAGTCCAGCTGGCTGCCCTTTTTTTGCCTGGGGTTTTCTCGTGTGGGCCGGAGTTGCCGCGAGATTTGAACTGGCAAAAAGGGGCTGGGTACAGCCCCTAGGTCTCTGGTTCTCCCAACAATCGGAGGTGAGAGAAGCCGCTCTCGTGGTGGAGAGAAGTCATCGCCACTGCGGGTTCCTGCTTTTCTGCTGCCTTCCTTCTACCATGAGTGGAGCTTGCTCGCTGGAGTGGCTGTTGCACTGAGATACTATTTAACACCCTACCTCATTAAAAGAGGGACTCTTTACCATCTGCTCCGGTGCCTCAGGGGGACTCCCCGGGATCCCAAAGTCTGCCTTTCCCTGCCCTGCTGGGAGCCAGGCCGAGGCTGCTGTGCCCCCGCCATACCTCTGCCACTGCTGCGAGCCTTCGCTACACTGTAGCTCCACACGCCCTGCCTGCCCAGAGGTCCCGGGGCTCCCACTGCAGCTCCGGAGTTTGATACATCTTGTCTACCACCCGGGATTTTGTGTTCGCCCCTGCTGTTCCAGCCTGCTGTTCCTGAAGGTCTGGCGGGGCATCGGAATCGGCTGCCCAGGGGGTTTGTGATGCAAGGTTTTCTTTCATCCCTTCCCGGGATCCCGGGCTGCCATTCCCGCGTGGTGCCCGAGCTCGCTCCGGAGCGCCCCCTGCAGGCGCGGGGGAACCATCGCACCCGCCCTGCTCAGCGGGAGCCGCCAGCGCCCCCTGCCGGCTGTGAGCGTCACTGCACCGAAGGGGAAAGGGCCTGAGAGCCGAGAGAGGCTGGCACTGGGTTACTGCTTCTGTTTGGTATCACTGCCATAGCTATTGTTGTTTGTTTGCCTTGTTATACATACATACGTATATATATATATTAGTAAAGAACCATTATTCCTATTCCTCATACCTTTGCCTGAAAGCCCCTTAATTTCAGAATTATAATAATTCGGAGGGAAGGGGGTTGCATCTTCCATTCCAAGGGGGGCTCCTGCCTTCCTTGGCAGACACCTGTCTTTCGAACCAAGACAATGAAGGATAGATTTGAACTTCTATTTCCAAATAATTTAGAGCTTTCACTTATCCTTCAAGTTTCTCTTTGCTGTATTTGACAAACATTTGTTTTCTAGCTAAGTAGTGGACATACTGAATTTTGTGGAAATCTTATGGTTTGGACCTTCATTTGAATTTCATTTTTTTGCATGTGAACAGAAAGCAGATCCTCTGCATGGCTGCCAGTAAAACAGGGGAAGGATATTATAGCTAAGCTATGACAGAGAAAGATCATTAGGAGATCAACTTTAAAATCTGTTGTGTGATTTCTTACACCTACTTAGTTTGATTTTCCATATACAGGCACATTAGTCTGCCAGACAGGCAGTTGGTATTAGGAATTGTTTGTGTGGAAATACAAATAAATTCTGTTCAATTCATTCTGCATGCTTATTTTCCTTTGATCCTTTACTGTATATTATTTTATGTCAGTCACCTCTCCAGCCACTCTGGCTACAACCATTGAAGGAGTACCATGTGTGTTTATCATTTAAGTTTCTATAACCTGTGTGAGTAAAAACACGTGATGTAAAAATGAACTGTGACATAAAATAATAAGATGGAAGGCAAAATGAGCAACATTCAGTGAAGCTCTTGGAGCAAAATATTTTAAAATTAATGAATAAAGATTTATTAGAAGAGATGCTGGTACCAAAATCACTACAAAAGATAGGCAAATCTGTTTATGTTTGGATGCTATAAAGCCTATGCGATATTGAGTACCAAGACAGGAGATAAAAGACTGATCCTGAGTCAGATCCCACCAAAGCACAGCAGTGATTGAGGAGACATTATTATGTCTGAGAATAGAGGCTCAAATAAAAAGAAGACTAAGACAACTTGGACTGTTTGACTTCTTCCTTATTTGGGGATAATGCTGGTCCCCCTGTTCCAGCAAGAACAAAGGCAATGACAGATACGTGGAAGGAAGAAGAGCATCGAGATATAAAACTTAGGAAGAAAAAATTACCATGGTAAAGACTGTAATTTAAGACTTATTTTTATATCACCCAACTGAATGTATGTCTTGAGGACCGAGTTTCAGAGATGAGAGGAGAACTGCAGTGACACTGCAGTATGTGGGAAAGAAGTCTCTTTTCCTGATTAGTATCTCAGCATCCCACTGTCCTACTTTATTGTTGTGTCTCCAAACAAATGGGTCACAGAAAATCTCTGATGAGAATGTTACTTTATTGAAAAACTTGCTCCTTTCTTCCCACTCTGCATCCTTTCCTTCTGTCCTCCTCCATCAGTCTCTTTGATTTTTCAGTTAGAAAAAATTCAATTTTGAAAATTTGTAGTATTTAGCTGCAACTTAGAAGAAAGAAAAAATGTTTTCAAATGGATAAAAAAGCAGGTGTCTTAGGCATTATTATCTGCAAACTTGCACTAGAATGAAGGCTGAAAGAAGAGGAAAGCTTTGTTATTAAAAATATGTATTTTTGTTACTCTTCTATTTTCCACCTGGGACACAGGTATGATGCAGAGTGCATACACACACACTGTGGGAGGTGACAGCAATCATTATTTTGTTCTTAAAATCAGCAGTATAGAAATAATAAAATATATGTAAGCAATACACTTGGGCTCCAAGGCATACTTTTTAATCTAGAGAGAACTAAATGCCAATTAAATGGAAGTGCAGCTATTTCTTTATTTTCCTCAGCTTGCTAGTGGTCTTACAAAATTTGTTGCTGCCCTTCTTGGCTTAAAGATTACATTAAGAATGAAAAAATTCACAATATTGTCATGACCTTTATCACTCATAACTGCTGAATCTTTCATCAATATTTTACCCAGTAAAAGATAAATCTCTTAATTAACCCTATAATACTTAATAACTTAAGTGCATATAAAAAGGAAAAAGAAAAGACAATGAATTACAGCTGAGATGCTCATGAATGTCTTCTTTTAGCTGCCTTCCAGTGTTAGCATAATGGAGAAGCAAAGCAACAAAAAGGCAATTTCTTGTCTTTCGGTAAAGTGTTTTCCCCCAGGATGGGTGTTAAGTGACTTGAAGAGTCTCATGAAAATGTGTGTGCCCATGATGATGTGAGGACACCACACCAAAACAACAAAACTGTTTACTTGGAGGGTGAATTTTTTATTTGCTTGTTCTGTTCCTGAAATACACTCAAATTTACATTATCAGGTTTTCCATCTACAGATAGACTGTGTGGCTCCCCTTTCACAATTTCATTCAGAGGTTTTTGATTGGTGAATACAGTGAATTATAGTGATACAGAGGAGAGGGTGGATGCATTCCCATTCTTCAGGGGACTGCAATAGCAAAGGCCAGCTCTGGTTACAAAAGCTGCAGATATATCCAGACCTCCTGTTAAAGACACATGAAATTGTTCCAAGAGGACAGGAAGATTTTTTTAATGAGATAGTCAAGTTGCTGCAAGGTTGCAATTAAAAACAATGAGGGATCCTGATTTGCCAGTTCCTAATATCCCTGATTAGCTTAGTGCTGCTGACTGAATTTTGAAACGTTTAAGGACAAATTCCTCGGGGTTGGATTTTTGTTGTTGTTGTTGTTGTTGTTGTTGTGCATGGTTTCTTTTAAGCCTTTACAATGTGAAATTATGTAATAGAGTGATTGAAAACATTACCCAAGGAAAGGAGAGAAATAGAGAAATGAGGTTCATCTTATTACAGTATTTAAGCAAGAATGGGTTTAACATAAGTAAGAAAATCAGTGAGAGACATAAATTCATACCAGTATTGAAAACACCTTAGTCCTAAAACGAGACACTTTTAGAAGTGGAATATGTCCTTTGTTTTGCAGCTAAGTTCTTCAATGCTACTAACCAGGTAGCAACAAATCTGGGCAATCTTAAACCAAACAATGTAAATATTTCCTCTGAATTCAATGGGACCGGTCTCCTCCTGTGATGGTTTGTTCTAGAACATCTAGAACAAAGATCTAGGGAAGTGAATAATACTGTAGTATGTAGAAATAGTGGACAGTATAGTAAAAGAAATGTAGGAGAATCTGCAGATAACAGAGCCTGCTAAAAAGAACTTCCTCTCCCTGACTTGTAATCTTACCAAGAGCTAACAACCTTATTTTTTTTTTTCTATTTCTGTGATACCTAGTAACTCTAGAGCCTTATTGGAGCACCAAGCAATTGAAGAGTGTGGATTAATGATGCTTTCTGAATCTTTTCCAGAGCAAATGGATTTTTTCTTAGAGGCAGCCCATCTGCACATTGATCCAACATGCATGACAAAATGCAGAGATGTGTGTCTACAGAGGTATTAGGGCTTGGAAGACAGATATAAACAATAGCCTCCAAGGGTTCAGATAAGCCGTATGTTATCTCGCTATATATTTGACTCCCAGTGTGCTCAAGAGGTTGGTGGCTTTGGGGTGGTAGGGCTTGCCTCCAGCCCTGACTCATGAGGCGCCTACATAATGGATCTGGTAAATGAATCTGTCTGTAAGCACACAAGTTTATTATACTAGGCCCCAGATTATTTAATTTGTGAAATCCTACTGAATCACAAACTCAGACAGTGTGACAAAATTCATAGCACTACATTAATTTCTGGCATTATTTTTTAATTATTTTATTGTGACTGATTGCTATTTTCTGCATGACTGTAGCCATATATGAAGATACATGAAGTTACTTTCACTCATGAATAGGTCTTCATAGTGTGTTGGCTCATTGCAAGCAAAACAACTGTAAAAAAAAGCTATTCCTAGGTATAGAAGGTCCATTTAGCAAAGATCTATCTGGAAAGAGGATCCCTGTGTGATATTTTTTGTCAGTTAGCAAACAGGAGCTCAGGTGGATATCCAATATCATGGAGTTAAGTAGGAAGCATTTGGTGACAGTGATAGGTAGTACAATGATAGTATTTATTTTCTTGTTACTATTTCTCATTTTCCTCCCCTTGAGTCATCATTCCAAATGTTGCCTTATGTGCAATTTTCTAGTCATGCTAACAAAACCTGTAAGTTTCAGTATTTAATATTGTAGATACTAAAAGACAATTCATTTGAATTATCAGAAAAATTCCAGCTGTTATAAGCCTAGACACATCTTTATCTAGTCTTTGCAGTCTTCTTAGATTGTTTAATCATGCCATTTGAACTCTCTGGTTTCACCACTATGTATCTACTCACTTTGTTTCTTGAGTGATCTACAGGCTTTTTTTTCCCCCTAGAAGTGTACTCAGAAATTTAAGTTTGGTAAGCTTATCTTTTAGGTACAAATATAATTTGATCATTGGCTATGAAAACTTCAAACCTTTAATGAGTTTGTCTGCTCAGAAATGAGCCTCTGAAATATTAAAAGACTGACAAATAAGTATAATAAAAGGGGAGCTTCAGTTAAAAAAAACCCAATCTTGTTCCTCTCTCAGTATTTGAGTTAATACATGAAGTGGAAAGAAAGTTACAGATTAATCAAATGAATATTCTCACTCCGTTCAAGGCAGTGAAACCAGTTCTGCAAAAATTTCCTGATTTTTTTTAAAAATGGCATTAAGTCAGATACTATTTCCTTTTTATGCATATAAAACAGAAGATACCTTAAGACCAGAAGGGTCAAGTTTTAAAAAGTTTGTCAACGGACTATTGTTTATATTACAAAGATCTTTAAACGTTTTGCTGATTTGGTGGAAAAAAGAATTTCAAGGTGGTGGAAGCCTGTTAGCTAAGTGTAATTAAATGCATTCCAGCTGCTCTTCCTCAGGACCCATTCTATTTATTTACACTGTGCTAAGACAAAGGGAACTGTGTTTGCTATCCATCCATAATCCACTCACTATATAATATATGATTTTCATAAAAATTTACTATACATTTCAAAGTGAATATAATTTTTCTAATGTCGGATCATAAATAGGGTGTGCTGAAGACCACATTATACCTTTTGGACATGATGTCTGGCTAGTGTTTATCAGTGCAACATTTTTGAAAGTTAAGGCATTCATTTGATATCCTATTGTTCTTCAGTGGTTTTCATCTGTACTTCATGGTGGAAAAGGGAAACATTCCTAAGAGCTGTTAATATTTGACATTAATATATAACATAATGTGTTGCTGTGCACCCATACCAGTGCATGTACTCATTATTTATAGTATGCAGTTCTGTCATTCTTTCTCACTATTATCTTACTGCCTGATCATCAGGAAGTAGTGGGAATTCTGCTCTTGACCCTAGGCAAAGCAACAATCCCATCCTTGCTCAGTAAGAGATCCTCTTGATTTCACTCAAATCACTTCCAGGTCATGGTACCACTCAGCATGTATCAGTATGATAGGATAAATCCATAGGTAAAGGAGCATAATGAAACACAGAAGAAAAGTTATCTGAAGCTATGTCCTCAGGCTGCATAGATACCAAGTCCATTTCTATTCTGGATACCCAGCATTTCACTGTGAAATGTGCAAATTTCACATATTTTCACTGTGAAAAATGTTTTCACTAGTATAATATATTAATACTTTTAATCATCAAATTCCACACCAGCAGTGGAAAAAATACTACCAGTTCTTAGGGCAAACTTAAGTCATACTCACATGGCACAAGGCTATTGTCTTTTGTGGTTAATCTTTATATTTGTGCTTATATCTTTTATTTATTCTATATTTTGATTCTATTTATGAAACATGTTCTTCGTTACTTATGCTCTCATTCACTTCTTGACACTATCTGCTTTCTTACCTCCAGCTCTTTGGCATCTTTTGATTTGCTTTCCAGTTCTTCAATGACATTCTTAATTCCCAGTCTTTTTGTTATTTTTTCTTACTCCTGTTTCCTCTCTCCTCATGCCTTTGTTTGATGAATAATTCTCCTCCACCTTCTTAGACACCATTTCTTTTCTGCTTCTGTACTCTGAGAAAACAGTCTTCTTCTTTTTAATGATTGCTCTTTCCATCTCAGTTGCTGCACCTTTAAATTTGCTGCCCTTTCTCAGGTCACATTAAGATTTATCTGCTTCACTTTTCACTCCACTTCCACCAGGCCACTTCCATTCCCCCTCTCCCCATTTAATCTATTCTAGCTGTTGACCATGGTCTACTTTATTCTGACTTATTTTGCACTTTCATTACAACTTTATTTCACTTGATCTTCTGTTGTCTTGCTCTGTTTCACAGAGGAACGTGAAAGGTGAACCTGTCATTAAAATGGCACAATAGAGGCAGATGAGAGTTGATTAATTCTGTCCCACCTTCCTTCCATTCTGCTGTCTCTGCTCAGAGCTTGAGAAGTGGGACAGAAAGGTGGGAAGATGTGAAATTAAATTTTAAATTGTCATCATTAATGTGCTTCAGACTACATAATTATTGCAGTCTTGATTGCTCTTCTAATATGGAAGCAGAACTCTCTAACAGAGAGATTTGAGCTGATAGGTTTTCCTGAAAATCTAGCCAAGACTGAAATTCAAGTTTGGCTACTATGAGAACATGTACATACATAAAATGACCCTTGTTCCAAAGAATTTGCCATTAAAAAAAAAATCACCCCAAACCCTAAACTAAAAGTCTGGAGAATAAAATAGACATATGAGTTGAATGATTTTTTTGAATTATGTTCTTATTCCGTCTTTAGCTAAGGAGCTTATTCTTTCATGACTTTTCACTGTGAAAATTTGTTAAATAAAGTTTATAATATCCGAGAAGCCCCTGTAAATTATACATCAATGACTGAGTTTTGGATAATTAAGCAGGTTGGGTCAAAATAGTAACTGTTTCAGAATTCTCCCTCCTTGGTAGAGAAGTTTTTTTTTGTTAGGAAGTGCAGTTTCTACAAAGATGATCAAGCTGAAGCAGACTGAGTTCCTGCAAAACAGTGTTGCAAAACCAGCTGTGGAACAGAAAGCAAATTTTTCCATTGAAAACCAGGGCCACTAATAGATTCTCTATTCACCTGAGCAACTAAACTCATGGAAGATGTCAGTGGTGACCAGTGGGTATCCTAGTTCAAGAAAAATAAGTGATCTAAAATCCAGCCTCTTGCTCTCTTGCATGTCAGAAGTAGTTTTGTCACTCCAGATGACAACAAGAGGCTTCTCTCTTATCCCTAAGCCCACATTTCAATCCTGCTCATGCATCATGAAGCCCCCTTGAAAATGTCAGCTGGGGAACTGATATATCTGCTAAGGCTATAATCCTTGCATGCCACAGCTGCTGAAAGCCACCAATTGTGATAACATGCCAATTATTTTCCAGGTGCCATGGCAACAAAGTAGAAGAGCAGCCCACTACTCTTTTAGCTGGAAATTGCTGAAGGCATGATCCCCAGGCTTCCTTGGGGCTAACTTGGGAGATCCAAGCAGAATGCAAATGTGTTGAAGCAAACTACACTCTAAGAAGCAGCAGGGAAAAAGATTACTATTTTCTATGACTTACACATCCAAAGTTCTACTTTTGCATAGAGTTCTTTTCTGAATTTAGGCATAAATTGGTGCTCTGGCCATGTAGATGTTAACGTGTTTACCTTTTGCTGCAAGAACACAACATACTCCATGATGTGTTACTTTGCAGCGTGTTTAATTTCCACAACTGTATCAATCAAATTCCTTACAGACTTATTTTATCATCCAGGAAAAAATGTCTGCTTAGGACTTTATTTGTGCATCAAGAATGCATTGGTGTATGAGCTAAAGGTGCTTTAATTAGCTAACTAAAGGTGATTTATTGTGTTTTGGTTTGTTTTTATCTCTGGATTCTCCCTCATACCAACAGGTGTAGTCAAAACATAAAACATTCTCAGAAATACTGATTTGCTATTGACAGGAGCTGTTAATTTGCCTCTCCTGACTGTCTACCACCGGCTGCAGAATCTCCCTGTGCTGGCTCTGGCTTGAGCTTGGGAATTGTTTTCAATAATAAAATAAAAAAAAAAGATCACGACTTCTGGGAAGGCTGGAAAGGTAAATCCAGTACCAAATTATGCAGCAAATCAAATGTATGAGTCTTTCACTTCTTGAGACTTAATGTAAGCTTTGATTCTGAAGTACCAAATTTATATGTTTATAAATTATTGGAGAGAATGACATGGATGTTATGTAGGCAGGCTGGTGCACAAGTTTCACGAACTCTGGATTTAGCCTGTCATTGACTTTATCTGAGCAAAAGGCAAACTTAAAAAGATGTTTGAAGCAGCTCACCTGTCTGTTGATAGGTTTTAGTGAGGCTAACTTTGTAGGAGGAAAATCTTTTGTTTAGGGTGTTATGATGTTTCTGGCCAGAACTCTACAAACTATTTTTTTAGTTCAGCAATGGAATTGAGGGAAAATAAGAATTAGTACCAGGCTGAGAATCATTCTTTTGTCCTACTCTCTGGTGGGATATACACCAGTCTCCATTAACATGTGAAGTGTTAGTGCAGTATATGTTCTCAAGCGGATTCATGTCCTCTTTCTTTCTCCTTTATAAGACTAAATAGTTTTAATTTAGTCTTCATTGTTTTATAGCCAAGATATTAATGCACAATAACAGTCTATGCTTTATGAAATACTACCAAATATTATTTATTTGCTTGAAAAATATTGCAAGAAATTTGAGTTTAATCTTCTTAGAAGACCCTGTATAGATTGGGGTCTTCGAACTCTGACCTGCTTTCCTCTGACCTTAATAAATATGATTTTCTGCTGCTCAGTGACATTTTTTGTTCTTTAGGTGGTGGTTTCTGACCAGTTAAATAGGTAGCCTGCTGCATACTTGACATCACTTTGTTGTTATTTTGCTCACAGACCAAGGAAGTGTCCTCCCAGGCTGGCGTGTTGTGTTTGGCAGGACATGGATGCAAACGTGAAAGTTCTCACAACTTCTTAGTACAGTAGCACTGGTGAAACCAGCACAGAATTAATAAATAGAAACAAAACCAGCGAAGGTAAAAAGGTACAAGACCACAAACACCCAACCGTTGCTTTAGTTTCTTTATGTCTGAATACAAGTGATTGACAAATGTGGGTTATGGTTTGATTTTTGTGGTTGGCTTTCTCCTTTTTTTCCTCCATCTTTATTGTATATGGGGATAGAAACTCTTAATGAAAGAAAGTTATTATAGATTACGTTATCTTGCTGGATTTTGTCACCCATTTGGGATGTAAGAGGAGTCTCGTGGTTCATTGGGTAACCCACTGTGCATTCAGACATCCTCTGGTAGCACTTGATATATTCCACACTATTGACCAGGGAGGGATATCGACTTTCAGATACATGTTCTAGTAATTTTAAAATAGTGCAAAATCTCTTTTGTTTCCATCTTTTGCCCCAAACCCTTTCCAGTATAGTCCCTATTTAACTTGGGAATGCAAATAACCATGGAGGGTTTTGGAGGTAGACTTGATAGTGCCAGCAAAGTGGTCTAATTTAGGGCATTTCAGCTAGAGAACTCAGCCCTGGATAAAAGCACCTTTTAAATTGTTCATGCAATAGTTCAATTTTGTTTTCATGATCAAGAGTCCCTGAGCAGGCTGAAAATTGCAGCCTGCAAGATGTAGTGGTTGAGAAAATGCCACTTCTATTGCTTAGTACATCATTATTTCAGTGCTCTGAGCTCTTTTTCAAAAATAGCAAAGGGGCTTGCGGAGGCTACTTTCTCAGTTCGTGTGCTTGATCAAACTCCGAATTCCAGAAATTTTAATTTGCTCAATAAAAAAGTCAACAACTTATTGATTCTGGACCTTGCTGAATCTGTAATATGTAGTCCTTCAGAAGAAGGTTTTTGCAACACATCGGCCTTCCCACATTTACTTTTGCATCCCAACCTTTGTTACCTGTCTATGCTCAGAAGATGTTCCATAAGGATTCACTTACACAAGAGCAAGTTTTCACTCATCTATTACTCATCAGTTTTATGCCATCACTCTATGCTCGGAGAAACAGCCTGGCAGATTTAAGTTTCACCTCAGTATGAGAAAAACAAAAGATTATAAGGAAATATTTGCAAAGGTACTCTAACATACTGATACATGTTCAGTGATACAACTACCTGAGTCCTGCAAACCAAGAATGGTTCACTGCCCCGCATCTTAAAAGAAAAATCTGTATAAAATTTTTATATTTTATTCGTGAAAACTGTGAATAATGTTTAATTTTCATATTGTTTATAAGTCTTAACTGTCCTACATCCTTTGTTTTCTTTTTCAAGTCCATATTTTCAGATGGAAGACTTCCATTTTGAAATCTAGAGAATCAAAATCAAAACAAAATATTAAGTACATGGTTCTAAAGTCATGGTCATTATTTGACTGGAAATCCAAATATCTGAAAATGTGAAATCTGAATGTTTTGGAATGACTTCTATTTTGGGGTTTTTTTGTTGAATTTCAAGGAAAGAAGTAAATCTGAATCTGAAATTCTAAGAAAGAAGTCTTATTTAATTTGACATAAACCTTCTTATTAGTTCATTGGTACATGCACTGCACTAGTCTAATTACTCCTATTTTCCCACTGGAAAAAAACCCCTGTTTCATTGCAGAAGGTGCTGGAGGCAGGTGGTAAGTTAACAGCTCAACTGAAAGGCAGAATTTGGTAAGTGCAGCATGGACTGCTGCGGCTCACAGCAGGTCTGGCAAGGTGAATTTATAGCACCCTTTGTCCTTTGCCCAAAGGCTTGTTCTGAGGATTTGAAAGCAATGTGGTGTCAAACCAGCAGTGGATTTCCCAGTGTTTGCATTAAGATAGATATACCATGATTTTTGAGGATTGCAAGTCCCTCTTTTTGTTAAAAACAAGTTTGGCACGTGTGCCTAAACCAGAGCAAGGACTTCAGCTTTGGTTTCCCGTATTGCTGGTTAAGTGATGCAACTGCTAGATAACAGAGTAAATCACACTTTCTTCGTTTAGACCAACAAATATTTAGTTTATTGATAAAAAGTAAATCATCCTTAACAAAAGAAACTAAGAGAGAGATAAACTACCAAAATAACCCTGAGTGTGTCTATCTAATTAATGGAATGATTAATTTCATAACAGATGAGATGAGGTTACTTGCCGCCGCTACCCAGGCAGCCCGGTGAGCCTGGGAGGCGACATAGCTTCTGTCCTCCCACATGGACACTCGCCAGGTAAGTTGGGCTGTGGCGACGGAGATGAAAGACGAAGGAGGCGCTCTCTTTGCTTAATCCGTGTCTTTATTTCCCTGCCCCAAGCACGGGAAACAGGNCTAGGTCTTCCTGAGCCTCCTTTTCTCAGACTAAACAACCCCAGCTCCCTCATCCACTACTCCTAAGACTTGTGCTCCAGACCCTTCTCCAGCTTTATTGCTCTTCTTTGGACACTTGTTTGGTACATGTGTGTAGAGACACATGCAGACATAAAATCCAGGCATGCTTGCAGAAATTTTTGTATTATTTTAGATGAAAAGTTTTCTGCCAGGCTATCTCTGAGCAGTTTGAATTGCAATATAGGTGTAGTGAATGATTCTGCCACTTGTATTTTACAAGCCTATATGTGATAATATTTGGCATCACTTTTTACATAGATTTTCTTCATAGAAAGGTGAGATTTTTCTGGAGAACAATATGATACTAGATTTACCACATCAGAAAGCTGTGGTCTATGTTTTAAAATTGGGAGTTTTGTAATATGTTGTACTGCACGTTCATGTATGTCTATATTTTAAATCATTAGTATCATGAAAAATGTGGTGAATATTGTGATAATTTAATTTTTTTGTTATAGTAAGTATTATCAATAGTCATCTAGACAATTCAACCATCTGATTCCTTGCATGTAAGGAAACCTTTATCACAAAGTAGTGACAGTCATTTCTGGAGTGAGAAACCAGCCAGTTTAGAGATCCTAGCAGCAATGGAGAAACTCTCTACAAAGGCATTGTAACAAATCCTCCAGTTACAGAAAATACCACACAATTTTCACACAGTAATTGCAGGAGATATAGTTTTTAGGATGGCACATGGAAATCCATGAAACAACATGGTGCTTAATGGTGCTCAATTATTCCGTGAAGTAGGAAAAACTCACTGTACATTCAGGGAGATAAAAAGAAAAAAAAAACTTACCTGATATGTAGACTTCATTAGCTCAATGTCTCTGTTTGGAATTTGAGCCATTACTTTAGAATAACAGAGAGAGGAAGAAAATAGTTTGGATGGGTTGGTTTTTTGTTTTTTGTTTTTTTTTTTTTTTTTTTCTTTGTGAAGGGAATTATGATAGTGAAAAAAGGTAAAAATGGCTTACCTGTGAAAGGTGCCTTCTCTCATGTTTCCTTCATCCAAATTAGGCTCTGCAAAAGCCATGACAGGGTCAGGGAACAGATGCCAAATGAGGCATATAGGCCCTGATGCTTCTTTAACCTTCGTTCAGAGTTAGATGTGCACTTAAGGGGTGAAAAAAAAGAAAAGAAATAAAGTAGAAAAAAAGTCACCATATAGCATGTAGATTTATAAAGTTGGTGTGGTGCAATTAAGCAGTTTCCAGATGTGATTATCTTAATTTCATTTCATATGCAAACAGTATTTCCATAATGACTGGATGGGACATTACATTTTCATTGTTCTGTATGTTAATCTTAGAATTAATTGTTATTGATAACATCAACTGATGCCATGGTATTATGAGAGTTAATGTCTATAAAGTCTCTTCAACCATCCAGCTGGTTTTGAATCTCAGTTCATCAGATGTTAAACATTATAAAACAGTGCAGGATTGTTCCCACCTTAAAGTCCAACACTCTTCTTTATGCATATGACAACATAGGTAATTTTATTCTTCTTTGTTTCTTGTTAAGCACAATAAAAATTCTCTTTTAAATACAACAGGCTATTTTTTGTGATGGTCTCTTCATTCCTTTGATGACGGCAGTTTTCACAATGGGAAAAATCAGTGGGTGGGATCCAGCTCATCTGATATTGGTCCAGATTTTCTGTCATGGTCCATTGCTGGATAATTTATTTTTGATTTTGCAGTTCAAAGGTTATGGTTGGTGGATCCCTACAGCTGCTGCATATTCAAGGCTCTTATTCTAATTCAAATACAAATTCTATTCAAATAGAACTCCTGATGCATCTTAGTCCTGTCTAGGAACAAAGACCTATGGACCCTGGATTTCAGAAACCTTGATGTGAAAAGTAGGCAGTCCAGCAATAGCCCATCTTCCCCAGTAAAACTGAAAGGTGGGGTGTTTCTAGTACTTGAAACTGAAGTTAATATTTTGACTCATTTTTCAGATAAAGATCTATATCACCAAGACCTCACATTTCAGTTAGAAACTCAAAGCTTATACAATTTTAGTAATGATCTTCTTACGTACAAAGTTAATGAGACATTAAGCTCCCTACCTTCTTAGCAAACACTACAAATACCTGCCACCAATAAATATATATTCGTTTTTTAAGTAAATATTTATCGCAGTTACTGAAATAAATGTCTTAGTTAACTAGGATGATCTTATTTCAAACACTTCACTATGTATTAAACATTGTTAAAAATTTGCAATGTGAATTACAGAAATTCTTTTCCTGGATTTTGAAGGAGGAAGCCAAAAGGTACACTTTAGCTGAAGCTAACCTGCTAAATGGTAGCTAATGACAACATTCTCACCTCCCTTCAGCAAGCTCTTCCTGAACGAACTTTATCCTGACCTGGCACAAAAAAGCAATCCTAAAAAGCCCTCAGGTTTCAGCTGAATAAAAGTCTTCTAGCAGAATGCGTTTATTTTTTTCACTGGCCTTTTGAGCTAGGGCACCTCTGCATAAACTATACAGAAAGATTTAAAGACTTTTTGTATGTAGGTAGAGGTGCAGGTTTTGCCAGTCTCTGTGTATACACAGTAAGATGTATAGAATAGGATATATTTTGCTCTGAGGTTTATTAGATCCTCTGTTGGCAGCAGGCGGCAAAAAGGGAGTAGAACTTAGACTTGTTTTAAAAATACAGCAAATCAGTTTGGGGAGAGGTGGGGAATTTTGGAAGCAGGATTTTGCAGTAAGGCCCAAAACACTGCAGAAGGAATCTAGTGTCTTCTACCTCTTACCCTGCACAGGGCTCCTCCAAGTACACTTCTTTCAAGCCCAACAAAAAATTAGGTTACATTGTTCTGAGGTAACTCCAGGACTCTTGTGTTTCCAAAGTTACGCCTTATAGAATGAATTTGCTCTCATGGTTTTAGAAGGCAATAATTGTTTTCTCAAGTAATTCTTTCTCTGTAAACATCTGTATGAGGAACATGCTGACATCAATAATTTAATCTCTCACATACTTTCTAGTAGTCTACAGAGTCTAGTTACACAGTAGACCATGAAATTAGGTTACCACTAGACACAAAAGGAAAAACTGTCTGCGCCATTATTACACAATAAAGAGAGCTATCACATCAACTTTTTGCCTGTCTGAACCTGAACTTCATCACAATATAGAGAGGCTGTATTTTCTTGTATCTGTGAGTGGTTGTAACTAATGCAATACCTGCATATTATAGGTGCCTGTAAATCAGATTCTAGGACTGAATACAACTTCTATGGTAATAAAAATCACATGTTTTCACAGCCTGAGATGAGAAATATCAATTACTATAAGGATTGTTTAAAATGGTTTTTAAGGCATTTTATACATGTATTAGTGTATTGAAGGGGAGGAAGAAACAGTTATACAAAGTGGTTTATGCATAAATGCATTTCATCAACATGCTACAAATATAACAAGTGATGAAAAAAAAAAGCTTTTCCTTTAAACCCTTTCATTCTCTGTAGCATTCTGCAACTTTTCTACAGCTGAAGAACCAGTAGTAGTAAGTAGGAAGAGTAAGTATGGGAAAATAAAAGACAAAGCAAAGAGCACCCCTGCAGTGCTAGAGTACACAGCAGCAAACACTGGAAGAAAAGATTAAAAAGAAAAAATGCAAAACACAAAAAGAAAGGACAATGTTTATTAAACTGATTTATTTTCAAACCTAAACTAAGTGTGTGAAGAAAGTCTTCCCAGAGGAAATCTTGCATGGAAAATATGAATATCCTCTAGAAATTAATCACTTTCCTCACTCTCCAATATCTCAAGAATTATTTTACCTAGATAACCCCATGTAATTCCTTTTACCATTTAATCTCAGTATATGTCTTTGTAAATTTTTGTTGGGGTATCAACATAAGTCTGCAGAAAGCACTCTAGGATCACTTCCCAATAAAGTAGTGGAACAGATTTAGTAACATTGTGAACCAGTGTAAATTAATTTGCATTATCTGATAATCAAAGATAATTTTTTTAAAAAAACATATATACCTGTGGGGTTTTTGGGATTATTCTTTGGGTTTTTGTATCCACAGAACTAAATTATATTCTCAAAGAAAACTTTAGAATGAGATGATGTATCAGCCCTTGCTGAAAGGGCCTAAGAAGGGAAAAAAACACAGATAAATGAGACCAGATTACTAGCAAAGAAACTAAATAGTGACTATTCTTCAATGCTCTTTTCAGGCCTTCTTTTGCCTGGCTTCCCCAGACAGATGAGTGAGAATCTGTTCATATACTGATTAAGACAGAAAGGTCTGTCTTACAGACAGGAGTAGGAAAACCTTGTCAAATTTCTGTAACTGAAGTCAAAGAAAGTCTGTATATTTTGAAGTGCAGTGAAAGATAATGAATGTTTGCATTTTTGTTTGCCTTTAATTGCATACCATTATTAAAAAAAAAAAAAAAGGCAGGTAATGCTTTTATCTGTATTTTTAAAATATGTGTTCAAACTGAATAAAATGTAAAACGCTGAAATCAGTTATCAGGGCAGGGGAGGACAGCAGTTACTTCTGGGCAGTGGATTTGTGTAACTGCATCAGCAACACATTCAAGGGAGTCTGGGTCCATGCACTGACCATATTCCCTTCAACTCTCCTTCTACAATGACAGACTTGTGGCTGAGGCAATAGTCAAATATTTGATCCTGTATCCAGAAAATTCCATAGTCTTTTGAAGGCATCTCTTAGTTAACTTCTTTGTAATTTCCATATATAAGTGATAAATAGGAGAAAAACTATTAAAAATAATTTTTCAAATTAAACAGCAATGATCTTTACCCAACTTCAGACATCATGATTATTTTCCGTGAGAATCACAGACATCTGACTGAGAAATAGAAGGGGGATGGGAAGAACCACCTGCCTGCCAGACTGGCCGATCTGGGATGTGGGGAGGTAGGCTCTGCTCACAGGAATCTGAGATCAAGCACTTCACTTCTGCTGGATAGATTTGAAATGTGTAACTGTGCAGCAAGCAAGAGCTACGCTCATCTCTGCCTGATCCCGGGGTGTCTTCAGAACCAGTATTGATTTGCTGATTTAATCAGATATGACTCAGGCATTTATCGTGTTGCATTTCACTGAAATTTAATTTTTGCTGGAGTTTTGCTGACAAAGCTTACAACAACTTTTTGTGTGGGACCATGCACTTTACAGTGACAAAGTTTAAAGTCTTTTCCTATGCCAGCACAAGTAAAATTTCTCCACCTGCAACCAAGTTCATGTGTTTGTGTTCAGATGAGAAAAAGAAAGTAATAAACCAGTTAGTCATTGCCAATGAATTCTTTGGTAATAAAAAGCGTAACAATTGTAAAAGTTTTGCTTCACTTGATGTCTTTGAATTTTATTGAATCTCTCTTATCTTTCCAAAAGAGCAGTCTGATTCTTGGACCCAAATTGTTCTTTAACACAGACTTCTTAATATCCTGCTGTTTTGAAACCATACTTTATCAGTGACATTATTGACTTGTAGATCCATGTAACTGGAAATCAATCTGAATACAAATCTTAGTCCTCAACAACCTAAAATGGTGAAAAAACAAAATTTTAACTCAGTTTTTCTATTTTTCCGTAGAGCTCAATAAAGAGCTATAGAAAATCCCAAATCTCCAAGTTTATCAGTTACATTAATTAACAAGAGGATGAGCTGAGGATGAAATGGTTTAAAAAAGCTTAAGTAAAAACACTGCATTAGAAAACAGTATTGAGAACCTGTAATAAACCCCCTCCTATTTTTAACATTCACATTCTGGGTTAGATGTGATGTTGCTCTGTAGACAATTCTATTGTGTGCTATATAAATTTAGAGCAGAGGAAAATGAATTTTCTTGTGATAACTTCCTAAACTCCAAAGAGAACAAGAGAGGTATGAGATGGCAAATGATCCTGCCTTATTCATCGTAGTGGAAAGTTCATTTTTAATCCCAGTTTTGTCTGTTTTAACATAGATGGAACTACAGAGAAAAGTGGAATGAATAATAAATTAGACTTTGATTAACAACAGTAGAAT
>VZTH01000269.1:63077-174938 GCA_013397815.1 Aleadryas rufinucha
TGTTAACAACAGTAGAATTCTTCCCCCCCCCCCCCCCCCCCCATATTTACCACCTCCTTGCTCTGCAGTTACGTAATTTTTTTTGTGTGTTTCATTTTCCCCAGCTGAAAAACTTTCACACTATCTACAATGATCTTTTCTAGGATTCTCTCTCTGGTTTTGTCCTAAAAGTGAACGGAATCAGAGACTTGTTTTTCTGAGCTGCTTGGAAACTCTCTGGTGCATTACCAGCTCCCACAGTGGAGCAAACTTGATCTTAGTATCTTATGAGACACTAAAGGGGCTCACCAATACACTCACACAACCATGGCTAGAGATATTATGCCTTTGATTTTTCAGCATGGATGAAAAGCTTCAAGTGAATTATGAGTTTCATCAGAGATCACCTGGTTTTCATCTGTGGAAGATTAAGGCCATTGCTTCGCTGACTAGGGTTAAAAACAGAAGTTTGTATTAAAGACTAATCAGGGTACAGAAGCTACACAAATTAATCCACATTTCTGCTTTTATTTAGCTAGTATTTTGGACACTTGAGTATTTCAATAAAAGTAGCAAGGTAGTTTTACACACATCATGAATAATACCATGCCATTTTGCAGTAGGACTGTATAATAACTATAACTCTAACCATCTTTTATATGTAAGTAAAATAGCCTGTTTATATGGTCAGTTGGAGCAATTAAAATTTATTTGACAATTCCAACAGACAACAGTATTTAACTGTCTGAAGAAAATTCTGGCAAGGAAGTTTGCTTTTAGATAGCTTAACTCTCTAACAATGAAAGTTTTGGGTTTTTTTAAGAAAACTTTAAAATAGAACAGATCTGGATCTTCCACAACAGAAAAAAGACATTTAATAAATAATTTTTGTAAAGAATGTGTCTAAGATCACTAAATGCAAGATATGTACTGTCTCAAAAGTGTGACCGATATGTAGTGGCATTTTAAATGTAGGTACAGTCTTCTAACTAGGGATAAATCAGAACTGAGCAACCAATAATCACACATTCTGTTATCCTTATATGTGCTTATAGTCTTTTGGGGTTGTTTGATAGGTTTCTTTTGGTTTTTTTCTGATTTAATCAATTTTCTTCAGTTACTTACATTGATCAGTACAGATTTAATCTGTACGTGAAGCAAAAGAGAAAAACTTTTTGGTGAAGACAGATCTTCCTCTCCTCTCCTTCATCCCCGTTTTCTTCATATTCTTCTCCTGTATGACAGATGTAAGATCTAAGATGAGAGCCCAAGGAGCAGAAAAAGTATTCCTGACAAATGGTTGGAACTTAAATGTCAAGTGGTGTAAATGTCAACAGAAAAAATAAAGAAAAATTAGGAAGAATTAAAAATTACAAAAGAGAGTATGAAGGTCTGGAAGCTGAGGAGTAAACAGGCAGAAGCAATGACTGAAAGATAATCACTAAACACATACTTTAGCTCAACTTTTTTCTGCAGACTGATGGTGGAGATAATGAAAAAGCATAGTAGATGGGAACAAGAGGATAAATCCAAGCTGAGCCATAGCTGAGCTGGAAGCAGAAATCAAAGGCTAAGTCTGCACTGCAGGGGAAAAGCAAACACGAGGTGCACCATATGTTCAAGATGCCCACTTCCTTTGTTACACCTGTATGTCCTGTCCTGCTATCAAGCAAATAAATAGATTTTGTTCAGATAAGCCATACCCAGTTCTTCCAGTTCTTTGTCCTGAAGAGGTGGTCATATATCCATTGTTGCTTCAACTCCAACTTCTGAATTTATCAATTGGTTGAATACAATTTGTTTAAAATATAAGCAAAAGAAAAGGAAGTAACAAAATGTTGACTTTTCATGGCAGCCTGCTCATTTGGCTACTCCAGAACAACGAAGCCCATCCATGCACAGCAGGAGAGAACCATGAGCCCCCAGCTAACCCAACTGCAGGACCTTTTGCAGTGTTTATCTGTTTAATCTTTTCTATATGACTCTTCCTGATTAAAAAAAAAGAAAAAAAAAGTGTGCTTTAGGCATCCAAACAGTCTTGCATGATTTAGCGTTAAGGTCCTGATTAAAACAAAGCACTCAGTGTGTTTTAAGCAAGATGAGGTGTTAGGTGAATTCTGCTTTGTGTCTTTCTACTTGCCCTGTGGGTGATGCACACTTGCAGCCTGGGCAGCAACCCGAGACAGAGAGCATACATGTTGTGAGTGCTGTTTCATACAAATCTACCATCATCCAGTGCCTAGCAGCAATTTGGGTATCATAAAACATACAAAATACTGGGTTTTCACATAACTCTCCCTTGCCTGCTGTCAGGCATAAACCCAAGTGTGATACAACAGAGTTCTCACTGTCATTGCTGAAAAGTACTGATGTGAAAACTAATTAACTGGTCTGCCTTTGGAAACAGCCCATATTTGTTTGGGTTAGAAATTTTAGTTGTTCTAGCCTGTACCCTTTGGATGTGATAAGAAATTTTAGAAAAATATGTTTCTTCATTGTCTTGCCAATAACAGCTCTGTTAGATTCAAATGGCAATTTAAACAAAAAAACCCTGTTATCTTCTGGCATTCAGCAGTTCGTCCCCCTTGTTTGTTTTTTTTCTGTATATATTATTTCAATACCTCTTATCAAAATGTAAAACATGCAGTTTCTTCATCTACATCCCAGGTAAGATCATCTGTTCACATTTCAGCCATTCTAAATAGATTACTGTTAGTTTCAAGATTTTAAAGATATTTTCTAACCTAGATATTTCTGTGGTTCTCACAGGCACCAAGGTTTTAATTCCCAGTAATAGAACATACTGGGGTTTTGCAATTGCGTATATCATACAGCTTATTTAAGTAGCTACTTATGGCCTAAAACTCTCCATTTTTATGCCTGAGATGCGTGAGTCTGTGAAAAACTGCTTTGTCTTTATGATGACTTCTTCCATTAGTTTCCACAAAAAGGACCACAAGCTAAGTACCAGCCATTACAAATCCAGCAGCTGATAAAGCAATGAGGTGGCCAGCTTCATCACCAAACCGATGCTAACAGGCAGAGGGTTCTTCTCCTCTGAGGACTTGTCTTAAGCAGAAAATGCTTGTGGTTTTAATATCAATTTGATGACAAATGCAGGACAAGTAGGCTTGGTTCCACTAAAATTATTATATGTTTTCAGTATGCTTATCAGACAACTTGGCAAGCTACAGTAGAGAAGGCACCAGTTACACCTGTGGTCGCCTGCTGCCTGTGTGTCTTTCGGACTCTCTATCCGTGCTCTTTTTCTACACAGCAAATCTATTGGCAATTAGGAGCTACATGGAGTTCATTAATGAGTAACAGATCTAGATTTATGATCTTTCAGAGGAAAACTTCAATTTCCTCCCAGCTTCCTCCCTCACACAACATATTGACATTAGAGGCAAGAGAAAAAGAAAACAGTGTTTTTATATCCATTTCTTATCACACTTGCGTAAACTATGTGAAGGTGAATGTGCTGTAGTTTTCACAGTAAAAAAAGCAGTCACAGCAAAGTTTAGCTTCCTTTGCAGCTGGGCAAGAAACTGTTATATCAGAAGCAACGACTAAAACTGATTCTCTCATTTAATGAAATGCTATATAAAATATAAATGCATTCTCAGAAAAAATACTGTTTACAGATGAGCCTAACTCTGGCAAACTTGACCATGTATTAGGAATTACCATTTCTATCCAATTTTTGCTTCTGTTTCTGCTCCTGGAGTGCCCAGGCTCTGTGATGCTCAAGGACAACAGAAACTGAAGAGCTTGTGCAGTTGTGGCAGCTTCGCACCACGGAGCTGCTGGTGGTCTGTTTGCTCACAGTCATGGCAAAACAGTGCTGACTTATAAAGGGATGCTGTGATTTTGTATCTTCAAGCATAAACAAGGGGTAGGAGGAAAAATAACACATCTTTGAGATGTGCCAGTGTTCTTCTTAAGGACGTTTATTTCTACTGTGCTTTGTGCAGCAGGCCAGAAGCACAGCATAGCCCAGACCAGATCTGTGTGGGTCAGTATTAATGACAACCAGAAAAGATTGATACACCCATCAGCTATTTTAGGAATGCCTGAGGTTTTCAAACTTTAAAAAAATCCTTTTATCTAAACCTCTCACACAGACTCGAAACAACAAAAACGCTCAGAGCATACCTTTCACACTACTTTCGGTGTTTTGAAAGTCAAAAGTGTACTTAAATATATTTCTTTACCTTAATAATGCAGTAACCTGGAATCTACAGCAGTTATGAAAATACTTGACTACAGTTTTCTTGTGTAAGTTATTTTCGTCATTTGACTTTACTCCCAGTAAAGCCATTTGAACTCTTGTCAGTCAAGTTCTAATTGCTAAGATCCATTTAGTCGCAGGAGTTGCTACTGAGCTTTATTAGGAAATAAAAGAACAGTAGTCCTGTCTAAGAACAGCAACACATCTTTCACTTTATTAGTGGCTCTTCAAAGTCTCTATCTTTTGAGACAATTACCCTAATAAAGTGTTGAAGGACTTAGACTCAAGACTAACTTAATTTGACATCATTTTGGTAATTGTGGTTACACAGTTACAGCCACATATGATAATATGCAAGAAAAAAAGCAAATTGGAAAAAGATTTGTGGAATGCCTAGTTTAAGGGAGTATGACACCGTATAATTTCTGTAATGGTGAGATGTGTTAGTGGTGCAACAGAAAAGAGAAAGTCAACTGAGATGTGTGAAGCATGTGAGAAGAGGATAAACTTTACTACATTATTAGCATTTATCCCTTCCTACCGCTGAGACACATACAAAATGGCTTTCCTGCTGCTCTTTCAAGTTAAGCATGTGAAACTAATTGGTTTCTTTAGTTGGTTGATTGGTTGATTGTTTGGCTGGCACATTTCAACTGTAATCAGGTCAAAACTAAGGAAAAGTCAACTTTTTGACAATTCACAAATATTATTTTTGGTTTTATTTTATTAAGTTTTATTAAAAGTCTTTACATTAAAATTGAAGGAAATTTCTATTTCATCAAAATGTCAGGAGTAAACATCACAACACCAAAATGAATGATCTGGTAAAATTGAAATAAATTAACTAATTTTTCATGTCATTGAATCTAACTCTCATCAAAAAACCTGTTTGGTTAAAATAATTTTCCTTAAAGAGTTCAAAGTGAGAAATAATTTCTTAGGCATATTAAGTTGCTTGTCTCCTCAGTTCACATCTGCACATCCACTTTCCATGCTCATGAACTGAAAATAGAGTTCAGAAAATCTTTGTGTTTAACTGGCTATGAAATTTTTCTTTCTGTATAAGCTCCCTTTAATAATTTCTGTATAATAATGTTATAAAAATAACGATGTTTGAGAATAAATACAATCTGTCTAAGCATGACGGTAGTATCAGATCTTCAAGGGCATTTTTCTTTTAAAGATGACATGAGGCATAATGTATCTTTCCTTCCCTATACGGATGAGAAAACTGATTGGTTTCATCTTTATTCTCCTCAGTGCTTTGGCCACATGTCCTAACACACATTAACTCCAATTAAATAGCAGATACTATTGAACTAGGAAGCACTAGGTTTTTGATACTTGACACTTTTCCATGCCTTAAATATACCTCCCTGGCTGAGGGAGATTTTTTATTTTCTTTACCAGAAGTCCAAGAGATGAATGGGACCTTCAGCGTTCTCTGCTTTCAGACAGTTGTTTATTAAGTCTTATCAGAGAAATAGAGTCACTGACGTGACCCAGACACAGCACAAAGCAGAGAATGCCAGAGAAAGCCAAATTGTCAAGATTACACAGTCTTTTAAAGGTAAATCACCCAATGAAAACTTAAAACGAAAGATATTTTCACTTTTCCACCAGTGTTCAATAAATCACTTTGTCACGTAGACAGGAACTGCGGAATTCTTTATCCAATCACCTTAAACTATTTCTACTGCATAACATGGAGTAGTAGGAGAAGAAGAAGAAGGTCTGGAGAACAACAACAATCCTCCATTTTGAAGTTTTTGCTTTTTATCTATTTACTATATTAACAAACCCAAAGACTCTAAATTTTTCACCCTGTGACAATCTTACATAATATTCTATCACCTAGTTCACAGCAGTGTAGATTCTAATTCCTCCCAGAGGGTAGGCAATTTTCTCCATGGACGAAGGTCAAAGACAGTGTTGTCCAGGGGGGTACAACCCTTCAAAACAGGCAGAGAAATATTCTCTGCACTCTGGATTCCCACAATTCTTTATTCTTTCTGTCTATCTTTTCCACCTTCTAAAGCTATATGGATCATTTATTAGAGAACCTCAGTGTTTTGGTGCCTGGTCTGAGCAGCTGCAGGCTCCCTACAAGTCCCCCTATAACCTGAATGCTGCTTTGTCCATTGCATGTTCAAGCGTGGTAGACAAAATACTGCTCAACAACAGGATCTTAAGAATTTTACATTAAAAGAAAAAGACACATAAAAAATATGCTGGCAAAAGTCAAGTGTCAATATTTAAATGATTTTATGTTTTAGTTATTTTGCTGCCAAACAGCATTTTACTTGATATTTCTTGCTTTACAGTATGTGTGAGTCAGCTGTCATCAGGAACTCATGCGAATCTGCAAACAAAAGCAGACAATCTGCTAACAAAACAGAATGGATATGTAGATTGAAAATTATTTCTCTTTCATTTGAGGCCAAATTGGCTAAAGCCAGCCTCCAAAATGGAAGACATGTCAGTCAACAATATCTCTCATCATCATTTATTAATTTGGGCCTTGATTATTCTGTCAGAGTCAAGCTGGCAGTGCGTCTATGGTTATACATACAGTGTTCATAATAGATCACAGTGACTTGTCATTTAGTTTAAACAGCTATTTACCTAATAATTAATTGATATAATCTGAAATATTAACTATACTGACATAGGACTGACAAATATTTTCCTGCAGAACTGATTTTTCTTCTCTTATTATTCTCTAAGGAAAGGAATCTCCCGGTCCTCTTGATTTTACTCTCCTCATAATTACGAAAGCTCTCTTTTTGCTGCTTTATTGAAGAAGACATCTTTTAACAACCTTGAACTTACTCTTCCAACCTGATTTTCCTGTAACTCTCCCATATTTCACAGAGTAAAATTCTTCCTAAGGAAAATGACAGAACCTGACATGATCTTATCAAATCCATAGTTATTTCTCCTTAGGCAGTGGCTATTTTACATATCATAGTTGCAGAATTTTCTCAACCTATCTTCATGCCTCACATTTTCATTCGGACAAGAAGTCATCTCTGCAACATTTGAATGCTCATCCCCGGGCTTTCTCACATGGAGATGTGAGAAGGTTGAACTTCACTCCCAAGTATTTTCACCTCTTTTTGAGGAGCCACCAGCGTAAGCCTGCATTACCTACTCCCTCCACTTGCAAGCCCTCATCTTTATGCTCTGTCCTGGGCTAAGGGAAAATGAATCTTTTCAATGAATGCGACTGCCAAGGGCTGCTTAAGGAAGCCCACGTGTAGGACACAGAAGGTCACGTGCTTGGAGTTCTACGTGGAGGTGCTGGAAAAAGAGACTGACAATGGGAAACCTGGCAAGGAATAGAAAGATGGAGGGTGGTGCAAAGCTGTTCAGGCTCTGGAAGAAGGGAATGAGTCTCCTGAGCAACAGGCTTGCTTTGTGTCCTCCTATGAGTCCCATCCATTTCACACTCCTTTTCACCCTTTGGAAGAAATCATTCATCTATCCCATGCTGAAACAGTATTAAAAACTCTTCCCACTTCCAGCATCACAATGGGCCACCAGCACCCTGCAGCTTGTGATCTCTCTGCAAGACACATCCTGAGCTGCTGGAAACAGCTTCTTTCTCAGTACTGCTAGGCAAAGGAAATGGAGTTTTGCTCTTAGTTTTTTATTTTAGGAACATGGGGAAAGAATTGAGATAAGCTTGGACTATAACCCCTGAGAAGTGGGATAAGTCTGTTCTGGGAATAGGAAATGGTAGAAAAAGCCTCCTCTTCATTGTGGGGTTTAGAAGAGATGATCTTATAAGACAGGTCTCCTGTCTTCACTTCCCAGTTCTCACTCTACTGAGCAGTAGAAACCTTTCCCACAGGAGATTCAATAATTTCTTGTAATTTTCCATTTTCTCTCCCTGCTTGCCACATTTAACTTTAGTTTTACAGATCAGGGAGAAAGATAGCTGTTGTTGTATTTCAGGTGTTCAAGAATCAATCAAGTTATTGCTAGCGAGATCTCTAAGTCAGTTTCGGTAATAAAAACATATACTCTACTTTCAGAGCTCTTGGGGTTTGCAGAAAAGATTTTGCTTTGAGCCTAAAACAGCTGAAGAAGCTTCTTGGAAGCTTGATATTAGATATCAAATATATGTTTTTAAGTAAGAGTTCTCATAACATCTTGCAAAAGCAGGTAGAAATTCTTTGTGACAGGAAATTCGGTTACTGTTGATGCATGCAAATATGGGGGGGTGTGACTGAATGGGTGTAGAAAGGGTTTTGTTTGTTCTGTACATTGAATACAGTCACCTTGTTCTCTTTGCAAAGCCCCCTTTTTTTTTTATTCATGTCTAAGACCCACCTGGAACATATTCATCTCATACTGAGTTGTAAAATATCTGGAGAAAAATGATTTTTGTATCTTTAAGAGAGGTTCTGCAAGCAGAAGGAAGGGCTCACGTGTATTGAGGAAAAATACACCCAATAATAACTTTGCAGTTACTAAAAGTAGCAACAAGCTACTTTTCCAGTCTGCTGGTAATTTTCTGTAATGCAACACTATAATCATGAGGCCAGGTATTACTACCTCCTTTGCAGTTAAGAGCTACCATTTTTATAAATGTGTCCTCAGTCTGGCCTTCATGTCTGTAATAGAAAGCTAATATTCATAAGACCTATAGGGTCTTTCAGAAAATGAATTGCAAGTCTAAACTACAATTATATTTCATTAGCTGGAGAGGTCAGAGATCTGTTTCAGAAGAATTTCTCCAAATCACTAAATATTCCTTTTTAGACATAAATATTTTCCACTGAATTTAGAAAATTCACTGAGAAACGATGATTCAGAAGTTTCTCTCAACTTTTCAGAATGGAATTAATAAGGTGGTGAGAACTTTAACTGCTTGATTTCCTGGCATCTCACTGTGCAGCATATATAAAGGCAATAGTGGGAGGTAGGATATGAGTTATCCAGGCAGAGAAGTGAACTTGCTATCAAAGGACAGATTTAATTAACTGGGGAGATGTACTGATTTTTGTAAGAGGAATATATTATAATCAGCATACTACTGTTGATGATTTTGCCTCTCCAAATCATCATTTTCTAGCAGAAGACTCTTTCCTTGAAAAATTCATGATTAGCTAATTAGGAAAAAAACAGTTTCCCTTTTTCCTTATGAAAGCTTAATAGCTTTGTAATTATAAAACTACTGCCAAACATACCTTAAGCATGAATTTTTAAGAAGCTTGAGGTAGACAAAGGAATGTTACTTGAAAATGCAAACCTTGAACCAGTTTTTACTGCCTTTTCCTTTGTGCTCTTTAAATTTAGCTTAAAGACAGCTTAATTATTTCTCTCTGAATCTGAAGGTAATATTGGATTAAAATTGCATGTCAAACTAATTTTGTGGAATTGAAATTGTAGAAGTGTAAAAAAGGATGGGCTGATTTCAGTTGTAACTATAGAGAGGCTATCCATTATTGTCCAAATAGAGGAATAATTATTTGAACTGTTTCCTGTGCTCAGTCAAAGCTCAAACACAAAGGAAAGTGGATGAAGGGGCAAACACTGGAAATGTAGAAGCAAGTGTTAACGCATTCTGAAAACAAATAGTGGTGCAGCAAAGCCTTCACTATTAATGACTGTGCCATATGCAATTTATTAAGAGGAAAGATTGTTTCTGTTAGATAAGGTGTTATGGAGGTGCAGACATATGTCTCTGTTAATGGGCTCTTTGTACAAGTCTGATAGGGAAATCAATGTGCCATGCTCGGAGTGAAGCCCTGCTACAGAGAGACATCTTGGGAAAAAGGACCTTGCCGAGTAAGGATCAGGCACAGCAAAGGTGAAGCTGCTGGGGTATGAGGGCAAGGAAGGGGTGCTGGGGGAGGCATGTGGGGCACGGTAAAACTCCCACATGGATCAAGGCACTGGGTTAGAGCTCACATGTGGGAGCTCGCAGTGGGGAATGATGTCCCTGGAGGCCTGCAAGATACAAAAAAGGGTGAAGCAGTTTTATGGGGGTGTCCTGAGGCTGGAGCATCTCAGGGATATGTTTGAGGCTCTTTAGAAGATACTGAAGGGCTGAACTACCCCCTCCAAGAGCCTGTCCACTCCCCTGAGCCTGGCAGTGTCTGAAGTTGATACAATTCCAAAACCAGCCAGAGTCTCATCCTGCTACTGTGGGTAGAGAAAAAGCTGGAATGAAGGAAGTGAGAGGGGACTGCAAGAGATTGCTGCCATTGCTGTTGCTGCTGCTGCTGCTGGAGAGACTACTGCATGGCAGGAGCTGATCCCACCCCTCCATCTGTGTTTGTTCATCAGTGCTGAGGAGAAAAGACTTGCAGGCTGGCCCTTTCCTTCTTTCTGTCCTCAGGTACAGAGAAATCACACAGCTTCCCACCCCAGGTGCTGGAGTATACTGGCCAGCCTGTCCCATGTCCTCAGCAGGGCATGGGACAGTCTGGCCAGGATGCCTGAGGGATGGGCATCAAAGGGGGAACCCACTATGCTTTGATTTGGTAGATATTTCTCCCTTAGGAATAGTTAGGTGTAGTTTGCCCTTTCTTGCAGAAGGGAGAGAGAGTGTAATATACTACTCCCACCCTGATATTTTCTCTAATTTCTGTTTATGGGGAACATCCATACTGTCATAAGCTGACGGAATACAGGCAGTTTCCTCAGTTCATTTGTCAACAGCAGCAGGTGATGAGATATTCTGTCCTGCATCATGTCACTGGAAGCTTCCCAGGCTTTTAAAATTCCTTTCCCCCTGCTAAGCTTCTGAAATGTGTTGTGTTTTCTACCTCATATGCCTGAGTCAAGACAAATGAACAGTAGCTTTAAATTTTAAGAACATGGCCTCTTGGCAGCAGTAGCTGGAGAGGATGAGGTCTCTGGAATATCTCTTGACCAAATTATTTACCTCTCAAGCAAGTCCTCTGAGCAGTGTTCCCTGATTCACAGGTATGGGTTGTTCTTTCCCTTTTATACTATTTGTTCTATTGCCTTTTATATATGGTTTGGAAGTGGCCAGACACTTCCTGATCATTCTCCACAGTGTTTGTGGACAGCTTAGAGTAATTTATCCTAAGGAATGAACTGAACTGGAGGAAAAAAGCATGAGTTGCTATGGCAAAATCTTCTTTCAAACCACTGAAGATTGTAAAAAGAAATATTTATGTTGGATGTTCCTTTCCTTGATGTCACATAATCGTACAAGTTCTGGTCATGCTGATAAACATTATATCTAATAATCACACAAAATTTTGTTTCATATCTGCTATTGCATTTAGGTAAATACTGAGTTCCTGTTTGCTAGGGAAAGATTTGACACTGAATTAAGCATGCAACACTGGAGATAGCTGAGTATTTATATTGTGGCTCCTTTAGAAACCACTGGTAAAATCAGTTCTCTTTTCCACATATAACCTTCTAAGAATAAAGAAAGATTATCCACTTTGCCACTGTTTTGCTACCATTATTTGCTTTGCTGCTGCTATATATCTCTATCTGAAATTACACAATTAAACAAATACTAGCTGCCAGTAGCTACAGTGTTATTGTTTGTCTGATGCATAAAGGCAGCTCTAGAAAGGAATGAAGTTATGACACAGATCTTATTGACCCAGATTTGTTCTGTAGGCCTCATGATTAGTCTTGTTCAGTAAAAAGAAATGTGTTCAGTTCTACACCTGCTCTGTGACAACACAATTTTTTTCAGGTAAACAGGCTACAGAGACTGCAGAATAGATGATCTCTCTATCCTACACAGCAATGATATTTTAAATCTTTCTAAAGATTTAAGATTTAAGATTTAAGATTTATTCCACGTTTTTAGAAATTATTATGTCAATAATATGGAAAAATGAGCTCAGAAGTACAGGAAGGACATGAACCAGAGTTTCTCTTGTCCTTAAGAGTGCCATGACTAGTTAGTCGTGAGTTATTTTCTATACATCTTGTTCACTTATTTTCCCTTTCATTTAATTGGAATTTTTGACTGACTCTTTCCAGAAAAAGTTTTGAATTAAAAATTATTTAATTGAAAAATTCCTAACAAGCTTTACTGGGCAAATTTGGCAATACAACACAGGTCATATGGATTTGACCTTGAATATAGCTCTAAATGTCAAATTAATTGCAAACCACAGAATCTCAGTATTATGTGCAATGAAAATATTAGCAGTATTATTCCAGTTTAAAGGATGCTAGTTATTTCTTCATTTTCTGAAGAAAAAAAATTAACAAAGAACACAAGCAATCAATTAAAAAAAATTAAAGGGTTATGTTAGTTTTATACTAATTCCTATCACCTTTTTTTTGTCTTATTGGAGTGAAATTTGTAGCTACTTCTAGGATCAACTAAAGAATATCTGCCATTCTTATCACTTAAGTGACCTGTTCGTTACTTGCATGGTGGACATTTGTGTTATCTTTAGGTACTCCTTCTTTTAGAGTTCAAAGACCCCAAAAAATGTGGGTAGCTGTGACATGCTGCAGGAAAATTCCACCTGAGGAACTTGTCATGCATTTTTCTCTCAGCAGCTCCAGAATACTAAGAAACAGAAGCTGAATAACACTGTATACACCCTTCAGTGAAAACAGACATCCAAAGGATTTTACTTTCTACTTGGACACCATGGGCATGTTTGCACAAATCTCAGAAGATGGACAGGAACTTTGCTTCTGCATTATAAATGCATGGACTTGATCCAGTTGTTGACATGAATGAAGCCTGCGCTCTGCGTGGCCCTGCCTCAGGTCTGCAGCTTTTGGACCAGAGCTGGCCTATGCCTGGGAAGATTGGAGAGAAGAGAGATGGATCAGGGCCTCCCTACAACCCTCCTCACTATCAGCAGGGTGACTGACAGTGGCATACTCAAAGGAAGAGACACAATGATTTTCACCATCTTCACTTTTTTAGGCTGTCTTATTGCAGCATCTAAAATAGCATGGACCTAACTTTTCGTATTAGGCATAGTAACATGTCATTTTTTGTATAATTTAACATATCCTTACAAGAAATCATCTTCTTAAATAATGGTCTTTATTCACATAGTTACTTACTGTTCTCAAAGACATTTTGTGCTCAGAACTTTTATTTAAAAAAAATTTCAATTCCCTCCATTTTATTTATTCATAATCTGCAAGCTATTTTTTATATAGGAAAAAGATATCAGCAATTATCCTTCAAAGCTCCAGTTTTAGAGGAAGTCAATTATACTGTACATTTAGTAGCCAATTATTCTGCGTCTGTTCATACTGATGGCAATTCTTCATCTCAGAGATTTTAATAAAAATGTGTTTTGTAAAGCAGCCCCTTTCTCCCCACCTTGCATAAATTAGCAGTGCAACGGCAGAAAGGAGACTTCGGCCTTACACTGATTGCTGAGCGTGTCTGCTCTGCACCCAACCACCAGTGCATCCCTCCAGGCAGAAAGGTGGCACATGGAGCTCTCTATGAAAGAGGCTCAAGCTCCACTGAGCTGTGTGTGGGGTGGCTTTAGTAAGAAGGGAAGGTGAGCAGGGACAACACTTGCTGAAACGTCTCTGCAGCAGAAGGCCTCCCCCACACCCATTTCTACTGAATGTCACTCTCAAGCCTCGGGGGGAGAACAATGGTTGGAAAGGCACATGTGGATGGCAACATGGTGATGGGCTTGCACAGAGCTTGGCCAAACAAGGACCAAGAATTAATGTGCCATTGTCCAAAATCCAGAATCACTTTCCTGTTTTAAGAAAGAGTTTATTGTAATTTATAGAAAAGGATGGAAAGATATTTGTCTTGTGTTGTGTAAGAATCTTTTTGCATTTCTAGAACTGATTACATACATTTTCTTTGCTGTGTGTTGCTCTTCACTCAGTAAAATTTGTTCCTTTTCAATGCAGAAGTTTTTGTCCCTACATATGTGTTTAAAAAGATACTTCCTAGTGGTTTAGACATTATATTTCAGCTTACCGGAATGAGTACATCTATATTTAAAGCAAATATCTATCATTGTCATCCCAAAATAAAATAAGTAATAGCAAAACCATTAGCCATTGTAAAGCCTTGACATGCAACACTGCAGCAGAGGTATTATTCCTTGAGACACTGCAGTTAACTCTCAGGAGCTATGCCCCTGGTGAGGAGTCATAGCTCTGATTTCCACAGAAAAAAGTATAAAAGGCTTCCAGATCAGCATTTAGTGCTGTAGATGAATAGAGGAGAGGATCACATCAAGATCTCATGCTACACCTGGCAGGTCTTGGATAGATCCTTAACATAAGTCTCAGAATTTCTCAACCATATGATACAGCTTGTCCCCTAGAATTTGATTTAATTATTGAACTAAGAAAATGTCCTTTTAATACAAGGTCTGTATCTCAATCGCATTCAGGCCAGAGTAAGATGCAGCTGGGATATAAACAGCATGTAGGTGTTGTGCTTGCTTTTTTCAAGGGAAGGAGGTGAGAGTGGGTTACCCCGTGTATCACTTTTCAGTGCAGCTGTGACCCCTGAGTGCCACTGTGGCTGTGCACTTCATAGACCATCACGGATGACTGTGATGAAGCTCTTTTTGTAAATGACTCCAGAAAGTTTTTGTGCTGCAAAATAAAAGAAAGCTGGAGGCAACTGCTGTATTGGACCCATGCCTTTCTGATCTCAATATTAACTTATTCTCCAGTTCTCCTGCAGGGTGGCATCACCTAGGTCTCTCCAAGTACAGTCTGAAGGTAGCTCACTCCAAGGATGGATTCCAAATGACAGCATTCCCAAAGATGAAAGCTGGTTGGCTTCCTGAAGTCCTGCAACACATCTCCAGAAAGCTTTGTACCCTCCTATCCCTTCACGCCAGTTCTTTGTGTTGCATGCCAGGACATGCAACACAAAGCCTTAGGTTCCTGTTTCAGGAGCAAGATTTTGGTGGGCTTCAGCATCACTTTCAACATCTTACAAACCAAAATAATGTTTCTGCTTAAGGAACACATAGTACCAGAGGAAATCCAGGAGCAAGATGAAGAAGCAGTCTGTTCTGGATGGAGCTAATCTTAGGCAGTGTGTGTCTCTTGACAGGCAGACAGTACCCTCCACTTCTCTTATTTAGCAAAATGGGAGAGCAAATACTCCCATCTGTGAAAGCATTCTGGAAAGATGGTCCCTGAAGTTATTAAATTATAAGCAATATCATTTGCATTACACTTATAGAAGCAAATGTTGCATTTTAGGAATTAATTTTTTTACTAATATTTATTTTTCAAACACAAAAAAGATGCAATTTTAAAAGCCATTAGGAATCTCCAGCATTCCTTGTTTTCCTGTTCTCACCCAAATCAAAGTCATCTTTTAGTACACAGTGATTTTAAAGACGAAAGACCAAAATGCATATCCTCCTTCTCTAACCAAAGAGTGAAGGCTGAGGCATCCAGCCATGGTTACAACCACAGTGTCTGAGCTGAGCTCCCCTGGACACTTTGCTTTCCTGGCTGAAGTTCAGGGCTTCTCAGCTGCACTGACCTTTCTGCTGCCTAGCTAGCAAAAGTCCAGCTGTAAAGATGGCTCCTGAAATGTACTTCTTGGACCTTGAAGGTGGGGCATTGAGCCACCTGAGCCTGAATTTACAAAACTGCCAGCTCAACTTGTTGGGTTCAAGCACAGGATCTTGGTAAAAAACTGACATCTGTGGCTCCTACCCTAAGATGCCTGCAGGAAGCCTGGGGACTCTGGGTACATTACGAGCTCCCATGCATACATATCAGATATGGAAACATTCAGTGTCTAATTCTCTGAAAAAAGAAATAGACTTATATTAGAAGTAAATAAACTTTCCTGCAACAGCATAAAACCCTCTAGAACACAAATCGTGCATTTGTGCAGCGCATTTCAGACACAATATAGAATAAAATTAGTTTAAAAATTAAATGAAAATATTATTCTCAATGTCACCATATTGGAGAAACATACCCTGTTCACTCCACTCCATGACAGATAAAAATAACAACAGTCTTTCTCTGAAGGATAATTTATATACATAATTCTTCCTCATTTTGGTTGTCTTAGATAGCAAACTGCTTGGAATTAACTGCATAGTTCTTAAACACTTTGTGCAAAACAACTGTAAAAATAATGTGCAGTATGAATACCAATGAAAGTTTGGGTTAATCAATCTTAATCTTGTGTCAGAATAATATGGTCATTTGAACACAATATGTAAATATTTGGCTGAGAATGCTAAAAACATTTATTTATTTTTAAAAGATTATCTGTATAATTATTTCACATTTATTCATTTAAGAAAACTTTCCTTGCAGAGGTGAAAAAGTATGTTTATGAGTAGAGTTTCAGATGCTGTCCATGGATGATGAAAAAGATGCTTTCTGCTAATATGAAAATATTTTACTGGAGAATTTGGCTAACCCTACTAAACCAGTAACTTCATTTCTTTGAGGTGCTTGAAACCATATTATTAAATCTGGCCATTAATATATTTATTTCTACATGCAAGGGAGCCCAATGTTTAAGGATATTTCAGATATAACAGAGTACAATTTTCTAGATATTTCAGTGGAAGAAGTTATTTGTCTGATATTTTCCTGACTTTTTAGATAGACAACAGTGATCTCATGACATGTTTTATTATTAAATTAAGCAAGTAAAAACACAAAACTTTTGTATCAATCCCTGCATGCCAAGTCAGCATACACGTTGAAACAGAAACTGATATATAAAGCCTGTCTAAGGAGATCAGCTTTTTCAAATCTAGTTACTTCTCTAACACCTAGAAAACAAAAAAAAAAGAAACCTTTTTCTTCAGAAACAGCCCCAACTGTCAAATACACATCAGATTTTCAACAGGATTCTGTTAGTGGAGGTGGAGGACACTCTCTTAATGCACTGCCCTTTTGACATAATGGATCCCTCTCCCACCTTGCCTTGCATTTCCTTGCCTTGCCAACATGTCATATCCCATCCCTTGCCTGGCAAAGAGTCCCTCAGCCGGTAACATTTTATCACTGTTATTGCCAGAAACTGGTGCTTATATTCTTTGTAAAGTGTTTTATGTCAAGGACTAAGAAATGCTTTGCAAGATACAGCCATTACTGTTATTACACTTTGCAATAACGAAGTTTCCAGTTCACTGGCTGGACAGAAAAATATTTTAGGTTAAACACAATGCTTATTAATTCTGCAAAAAGAGAGCTACATTGTCTTTTTGCAGCTTTAAATTTCTTTAAACATTACATTACAGTAACTTATTGCAATCTCTTTTCAAATATAATGCCTTTACAAAGACTCTCTATGCCAATTTGAGCTTCGTACTGAAATGGAAATCATTATATAGATCTATTTCAAAAAAGGTTAGATGTTTTAAAAATCATAATCCAAGCGTTAGGCCCATGAATAAAACTGGATGAGTTTATAAGATATAATTTTTCACCACAAAATTAACTAATAAAAATTTAAATACTTAGATTTATTTTGTCAAAATATCCTGAATTCTTTTTGTGCTAAAACCTTCACATAGTGTTCTGTCTAGAAATCTATTTATTTTATTAGGAGTCTTTTAAATAAAACTGAAATATTGTGGCTCTTTTTGACTGAAGAAACGTTATAGTGTTGACTCCAAAAAGCTAATTTTCTGCTTTTCTACACCCATATCATCTGAAGACTCATTTTTACAGCTGTGCTCAAGCAGAGGTGTTTCTGAACTGAGTGCTTTGAAAAACTCTTACTTCTTTTTACCACAAATTGCATTAAAAAAAAACAACAAACAACTCCATATATATAGTTGAAGCAAGCCTGTAAAATGCCATGCTGAGAAGACGAATGCTGGGGCTAAAAGAAGGGTAAAACCCCCTGGCATTGCCACCTGCCCCAGTTGTACATTGCAAATGGCCCAAACCGCTCTTGAGTAGATAGAAAAATGCATTTAAGATTCACAGAGACTGTGAAGGCTCTGTGAAGGCTGTGAGACTCCTGGCCGGGAGGCAGGTTTTACTTTTACACTTACAGTTGTCATGAAATAATGTAAAACTAAGAAGAAATGATGTCCCAGAAGGTGAAAAAGCTATGAGAGTGCCCCGGGCACCCATCGGGAAGGTGACACTATGTGGAAAGGGGATGACTGGGTAGAAGAAGGCGCAGGCAGAAGAGAAAGCCCCTACTGCTGAAGTGCGATATGTGGGCGTAAAGACTGGCATGACAGCGACAGTCAGCATGGGAATGCCAGCCAGGAATTCCAGGTTCCCTCACCCGATGCATCTTCAAGCAACTGTAGTGAGATAATCATGGTCTGTCAGTTCCTCTTGATGTCCATATGAGAGGCCTATTGCCATTAAAATTAGATCTACAGTTGTCAGAGTTTTAGCTCTGAAATGTGCAGGTGTTTTACTTGTATCTTAACTGAAGGAGGTAATTTTAGCATGCAGGAATTCAAAGTTTGCAAAATACCCCCACTTTAAATTTGCAGGAGACTATTTCTTGGCCAAAAAAAAAGAATACAAGGAAATTACCTTTGTCTACTACACACACGCTTAATTTTGGTTTTCTCTAGGAGCATTTTCTTGCAAAAATGTGAATATTAGCACACAGGAATCATCACCATTATTTATATCCATCAAAAGAAAATAAGACCATCTTATGACTTTTCTAAATCTTTGATTGACTGTGACCATGGAAGTAGAAAAAGGGCAAGAAAATAGAATTTGTTCTATAGTGTGACACTTCTGCCAGCAGAGTTCTGGCTTTAAAAACAGAGACTTCTCTTTAAGTCTTGTATTTGATGGGATTGACCTTACTTTGTGTGTTCTCCTTCTCTTGTCAACACATGCCCAAGGAGTGTGGGCAGGCAGGACTGTGCAGAGCCATTGAAGCCAAAGCAGAGCTGTACCCACGGGCACAAAGGGTTGGGCTTTCACCCTGTGAAAGGCAAATAGAGAAGGCTGGTGAGAGGCAAAGTGCCAAGGTGCCGAGCAAATTTTGAGAGACTCAGGTTCAATGTCTGCCCTTGGCTTTCTGGGTGAACCACTTTCACTTGATGGCTTCTGCTTACAGCAAACGGGGGCAATGCCACCTACAAACACTGTGCCAGAAGGATTTCAAATGAAAGGTACAGGTTGCTTTGCAAAATTGCCTCAGAGATTAAACAAATGTTATCAAATGTTTTTATTTTTAATTTTTATGAAGAAGCACATGTATATCATTACATTAGAGAACATTAAGCAGCCCAGTGCAAATGCCTGGGCAGAGTAAAGAAGAGGAGGCATTTTGGTGCAATCCTCTATTTTAATTAAATTATTTGGCCAGCCAAGTATTCCAGCATTGTTTACTTTAATTTTGATCTTGGACTGAAAAGAAACTGTAGCGCTAACCCTGTTAAACGTTCGTGGATATTTATAGGGAAGACATCCTGTGAGTACCTTCATTTAGGAGGCTTATGACTTCATCAAAAACTTTATAGCATGGTGAAAATAGACAAGTTGAGAAACTTCACTCCATCCACCACCTCCTCTGTCTGTCACTAGTGTCAGTGGCTGTACTGGATGATAGCTGAGAACAAGCTCTGTTGTGAGCATGTAAAATCTTTGGATAACTCCCTAACCACATTCTTCAGCTTGCAGTCCTAACACATTTCACACTGTTTTCACAAAATTTTGCAACAATCACTATTTCTCTAAAACCCAGATGCACAGAATCACAGTGTTTCCAGAAAATGTCAGCTTTTGGTTGTACTTGTGAGCAATTTGTTACTTGAGATGTCTGGGACAGCCTTTAAAGATTGTGCTGAGCCTGATGCTCAGGTTGGACAGGCAAGACACAATTAAATGGAGAATCAACTGCCATTTGGGCACGTATATCCAGGAGGATACTGCATCTTTGGGTACCTGGGCCAGGAGAAAAGGGGGACAGAAGTCACCTGTCAGGTGCCCTTCTGGAGGCGACTCTGCAGTTCCTGAGGGAGCCTCTCACACATTTCAGGGTAGCTCACCAACACTTCCTCAGTATTCAGAAGGTTAAAAAAAAGGTGGGTTGTGCCAATAACGTACTGTTTTTTCTAGTTTTTTCCCTTAATTTCTCTGTATGTTCAAATAAGAGAGCAAGAGGGTTAATGGTTGGCACAGGCAGAGAGCAGATGTGTGTGAAATCATCCCGTCAAGAACTGACTGAATGCCACGCAGAGACAAGACCAATCTCTAACCACCTATGTGTCTTTTATTACATTAAAATGAACAGGGTAAAATTTTATAAACCAGATAGGACCCTTGAGGTTAACACACATTCTGGAGATCTCGCACTTTTGAAAATGAGTATTTCTTTTCAGACTTGGTTTGGAAAAAACTTCAAGGTTTTGTTGAGAAATAATTTGATTCACAGAAGAAGTAACTGGCTCACTGCTGCAAATACCAGAGGGATTTATTCTGACCATATTTCAGATATCACTGATTTGCAGTACTTCTGTGTTGACAACTTAAGTTTACATATTTTTCTTATCTTCTTGCAATTATACTTTTTTGTTGTTGTTGTTGTTGCATAAGGAGCTCTTAAATATTTTGTGGTTGGAATCTCTTTTAACTTTGGTTATTTTCCTAAATTGATAGTGGTGGTAAGGGCTGTAGTTTTTTGGGGCTTTTTTTTTGAATGAAAATATTTTCCAAAGGGGTAAAAACCAACATGAAAATCCCAAAACTTCAAAGAAATCAAGAAAATGAAGAGAATTCACATCCCCCTCCCCTCAGCTCTGACTTTTCAGCTCCCTGGATAATGAATAGTTACTTCTCACTTTGATGTACCTCTGGGGCTTCAAACCAGAAATGGATCGTATACCTGCTATGTTTCAAAGGATTTTAATTGTGCTATGACTCTTTTCTTTTAAGTGACAGAACCTTAAGGACTGGAACTGTCAGAGCCAGTTGTCAGTAAGTATTTATGAGTCTCAGGTGGTCATGGGGAAGTAAGACTTCCAGAGCTGAAATGTCCATCCTAGGCAGCTGCTCTGCTTGTGCAGGTGCTTCAGTGGCACTGTTGAGGTGCCCTGGGCATCTCCACTGCTTGACCATGGCTCAAAGAGAAGATACCCAGCCAGATGTTTAAAACAAAGCCTATAACATTCCTTGTCACTACTTTCTTTATGAATAAACCTCCTAAAGGGAAGGGGTGAAGTTTTCCCTATTGGCTTGTGCTCAGCACAGCATCTGGAGTGGGACAGCTTCTGGCCATGCTCCCCTCACCCCAGCTGCCTCCAGATTTACCTAGCAATAACCCACAGTGTCTGCTTGGCATGGAAAGAGGCTAGGCACCAGACGCATGATCCCACTCAAAGAGCTTTAAAGGTAGTCTATACAAAGCCTAAATTTGTAGGCAGAGACTTTCCCTGCTTGCATCTTCTCCTATCTTGCACTGTGTAAGCATGCTGCAGCAAAGCATGCCCTTTGGAAGATTTATTTGCAATAACAGAAAGTTAGAAAGCAGTAATTCAATTGTAAAGAACTGGGAGAATTTAAGAAAAAAAAAAGCAGCAGTCCAAACCAGAAACCTCAACGTACTGTTTATTCAGTGCTGGCAACTCGTACCTGCTTTATTGGTATAAAGTACAACATTTGGTCACAGGGTATTGTTTCAGCAGCTGGGCCATGTGTTGAAGTGAAACTCTAAGGAAGTGTAACAACATTACAGAGAGAACTAGGAAGGAGACTATGAGAAAAGGATAAGGAGTTGGCTTTTATGAAGGAAATTTTGAAAGAGGCACACGAGGGATTGGCCAAAAGAAATTCAGAGTGTATTAACCTGGTTCCTCAGATGAATGTGTCCAAAAAAAGAGAATGAGAAAGAATTTAGCATTTCAGCTTGGAAAAGAGGGAACCAGAGTATTAAAATGCAACCCAATAGCTTTCATGGGCAGCTAGAGGACATTTAAAGCAAAAGATGGACTCTGAAAGGCATTGTTTAGACCTAATAACAGACTTAAGAAAAAACAAGCAAAGAGCTGGGATAGTCACAGATGAAACATGACGACAAGATGAGGTTGCCAGAGTGATTTTATTAGCAGAGAAAGGTGGGTTAAACTGCAAGAATGAAAGGGAAAGGGGAAAATCTAATAATTGTGAAAGGAACCAATATGAAACTCTGAGTGCTCAGGGGGCTTTGAAGGCAAAAATTAAAAATGTGAAGAAAAGAAAGAAATCACAAAGCACATAGCTATACTATAAATGCTTGTCATCAACATCTTTCTTCGTGTTGGGCTTAGTCTCTTCCTTGTCTGCTTGAAATAATGTTATCTTAGGATAGGAATTCTACCCTTATCCTCATCAAAGTGAAAGAGCGGAGAGAGAAGTAGATGTGGGGGCACAGTTACACCCAAGAGGATGAAGAGGAGACTGGGAGTCCCCTGCTTGCTGACGCTGTACCAGTGACTCCCTGGGGCTGTGTGCCGCACTTGGCCCCCACACAGCTCAGGGCATGGATGGGCTGTGGCACAGCCCCTAGTGGCAGGGGCAAAAAGGAAGATGGAGAAGCCCTGAATATTTGGAACAAGATGCTGCAGCCAAGGAAACCTTTGGGTGCCAGGGTATGAACACAGGTGGATATTCAAATGACAAATAGCTGGGTATTATTCTCCAAAGCCATGGTGTTGAGCAAAGCCTTCTTTCCTGCATGTAACAAGTGGTGTGTGCTGCAGAAGATCCAGCACTGTACAAGCCTGTTAATGTAGGGTATCTGAGTTGCCTACTTTAAAACTTGTTTTAAAATCCCTCAGAGTGCTGTTCTTGACTGGCCTAAGAATAAACCCTCAGACTTTCTATCCAAAGAAAAAAAGCTTTAACAATTCTTACAGTTATTTGTATAACCTTTTGAGAAATGCTTTGTTTTCTTTGTCTTTGCCTTTCATTTACTTTGAGGTTTGCAGGGTTTTTTTACCAGTGGTAACTTTGAAATGTAACAATAAAGTAATTTTTAAGAAGCAAGAATGAAGTGTTTTACACTTTTGAAGAGTAAGTTGTTAAAGCAAACTTTTATTCAAACAACATAAAGGGCTAGCTCTTGTTAACAAAAGGTCAGCTATGATGAAGATTTAAATGCCACAGGGCCAGAGCTTGTGCTTGCTGTTAACCCAGGTTTCACACTTTTGGTTTTAAGGGAGGGATGGAAGTATTTGTTTATGAGGAAGAGACCATGGCTAATACTGGGGGCTAAATTCCAAGGAGGGCTAATTAGCCTGTTTGACCACACACTGTCACCATGCATATTTTCACTGCCTGCAGCAGTGAGATAACTACAGAAAGTTCAAGAACTTCAAATGTATGTAAATTTTGTTTCATAAAACCTTTGCCTGTCAGACACAGATCTGACTGATGTTAAGGTGACAGATGCCCATTTTGGGAAAGGAATGAGAAAGAGACGTGCTGATCTGATGTCTGAGAAAACTCATGTTCTTGTGTAATCAAACATGAGAAATGAGAAAAGGAAAATTTGGGACAAGATATTGTTAAAAGGAACATCAACTTAAACCTGTTTTTTTCCCCCTAGCTAGTATTTTGGAATGTGTTTAGCAGCTGAAAATATATTTTTCATTTTCTGTATGAAATTTCTGCATCAATCCAATAACATCCATTATTTTGAAAATTCAAACGATAAAAGAGAAGTTGCTCTGCAGAAGCCTTCTGCCAAGCTTCTTAAGAAACAACTGTCCAGCTCATGGTACTATATGAAAGCATATGAAAACGAAATCCAAAACAAAGAAGAGATTAAACAAAAGAAAATGTAAACAAAAGGACCAGCTTACTAAAATCTGGACTTTTCATTCTGGGTGAAATTCCAATATTTTGAAGCTTCTGTTTTGAGTGGGATTGAGGACTGACAATATTTACATTTTCCATGAAAAGGGAATTTATTAATAAAAGAGTTTCTTTGGAAAACCAGGAACAAATCTCTCTGAAACAACACAAAGTCTTCTTCTGAGCAACCATGCTGCAGAATCCACCAGCCGTTTGGGGTGCTTATTACCAGAGTTTACATCCTTCTGGCCCCAGTGCAGGAAAGATGTCAAGGCCCTTTTGGTCAGGAGGGCCCTCGAGCCTTGCACTTCCTTCTCCAAGAATGGTTTCTCCCTGTCACTAGTGGGGATTTCTGGGGCTCCATCTCTGCCCCTGTGCTCTTCATCATCTTCATAAATGACTTGCATGCAGGACAAGAAGGGATACTAAGCAAGTTTCCAGACAATAGAAAACTGGGGAGAGCTGTTGACCCCCTGGAAGGCAGGGAGGTCCTGCAGAGAGACTGCAACAAATTACAGTCCTGGGAAATCACCAACCATATGCAGCTCAACCAGTGCCAGATTTTGCACCTGGGATGAGGCAACCCAGGATGTACAGACAAATCAGGGCATGCGATGCTGGAGACCAGCACCACAGAAAGGGTTCTGGGGGTCCTGGTTGATGGCAAGTTGAACATGAGCCAGCAGTGCCCTGGCAGCCAGGGGGGCCAACCCTGTCCTGGGGTGCATCAGGCACAGCATCGCCAGCCGGGCAAGGGAGGGGATTGTCCCGCTCTGCTCTGCACTGGGGTGGCCTCACCTCAAGTGCTTTGTGCAGTTTTGAGTGTCACAATATAAGACATTAAACTCTTAGAATCTAAAGGAGGGCAGAAAAGATGGGAATGGCCTTGAGGGGAAGCCATATGAGGAGCAGCTGAGGTTACTTGATCTGTTCAGCCTGGAGAAGAGGAGACTGAGAGACCTCATTGCAGTTACAACTTCCTTGTGAGGAGAAGGGGAGGGGCAGCACTGATCTCTTCTCTGTGTTGACCAGTGACAGGGCCCGAGGGAATGGCCTGAAACTGAGTCAGGGGAGGTTTAGTTGGTTATCAGGGAAATGTTCCTTTGGTTTGGCACTAGAACAGGGTCCCCAGGGAAGTGGTCACAGCACCAAGCCTGACAGAGTTCAAGAAACACTTAGACAATATCCTCGGGCACATGGTGTGACTCTTGGGTGTCTTGTGCAGGGCAGGGGACTTCATGATCCTTGTGGATCCATTCCAACTCAGCATATTCTGGGATTCTGTGATTCTATGTCTTCCTGATGAGTCCTGAATGCCTTTGCACTTCCAATCCCATGAGCAGGGACACCCTCCATCACACAAAATATTGGCAGGTCAGAAAATTATCCAAACATCAGGCAGGCTAGGGAGAGCTAGAGCATTATTGCAACTCTATGAAATATTTTTGTGCACCAGCCCATGAACATTTTTCTTTTGTGACTTCTTACTTTTGCAAAAACATAGTCATATGAATACTAGGATCACTATTATTTTGCAATACTTACAAAATATTGCAAAATAATATTATATGTATAATATTATTATACATATAATAATATTATACATATTATTATATGTATAATAATATTTTCGGTGATTCAGTTTTAACTATTGCAACCAGCTTCTCTCCTGACCAGACTGCCAGCAGTGGCTGTGTAGTCCATTGGTGCTAACTCAGAATTTAGTGTTCAGTTAACTCTGCTCTTGTGGATTGTAAATTATATCCAGGAAACTTGTGATTACTCTAACAAAACAAGATTTGAATTTCAGTTTTAATCTCTTTCCCAGGTGGGCCATTAATCTACTTTTCGATATATTCACTCAATGAACCATTTCATCACGTATTACAGATTTTGAAATGTAAATAGGTTGTGCATGTAAAATCCCATTTTTCTGATAAAGCAACATGGAAAGCAACATGTTCTTGCTCTGCTGGTACATTTATAAATGCATCAGGAACTTCCATTATGAAGTTTTGAAGTGCAATTATGCAACCCAAAATTATTACCCATAGTGTCTTCCCTTTCAAACTAGTAAACTGCAATGGTACAATTTTAACATCCTCTGAAAGTGAATAAAAATAAAATGATACCTCCAGTTATTAGTTGAGCAGTATAGTTCGGTGTCTAGAGTTTTCCTCTTTGTTTTTTACCAATTCATTGCACTAAACAGGAGGTACCTAGTTACATGGATTAGCCATTGTTGCTTTTCCATGCCTTTTCCATAGTTTACTTTTTGATGATTTCAATTTATGGCTGCACTGCGTTTTTAATATTTTGCTATTCAGTATCTGTTGAATAATAAATTATACCTTTCATATTTTATTTTAATAGTCCTTGTTGCCATGTGCTTTTTTTTCAGGTTTTCATTTGAGGCTATTAAATGGAGAACTTGTCATTTAAGCATTAAAATTCCTGTTTGTAATCAAAGGTATATCATAATCTTTTCAAGGCAGACTCTAATCACAACAGTTCAGCTGCATTGATGTGCAGAAGTTGGGTTGCCTACCCATTAGCACTGCATTCCTGTGATAAGTAGTGTAAAATTGCTAAGGAGATGGTACAGGGAGTTAAAATTGTTTCAATTCGGAAATGCTAGAAGAGATCCTAACTATGTAAAAACCTAAGTGGAACAAACTGTAAAACAGAGGAGGAAGTCTTGATGGTGACAGCCTTGCTGTCCTACAAAACACAGAGAAAGCCAGGTTTGTGTGCTGACAATCACAGAGTGGGGTCATTCAGCACAGGCAAGGTTCAGAAAGAGGAGGGAGTTCAGCCTCCTCCCTCTCAGTCCATATCACAATAATGGCTATTGGGATGCAGCTCTAGATTTTAATCATCTGTTTGTGGCCCAGGGGCAAACAAATACAAAACTCAGTGGGATTCCCAGTCCGGCCTGGAGTTTTGTTCCTGTCTGCAATTGCCCCTGAGCCGTTCTCTACTTGGGAAATGGTCCTGACATGTTTTTTCTGGACTGAGTTCAACAACGAATTGTTCCCAAAACCATGGTCTTTTTGGCCATGTGGACATGAAACAGCTTTGTCAAAGGCCAAACATAGGAAAGTAGCTCTTGGCCCTGTTTGCTTTTCTCCCTAAATATGGGCACAATACAGTTTCTTTGACAGAATTGTTGCAGCTGGTACTCGAGTGGATTTGAACCCCATCCACAGATTTTCTGTCAGACAACTTCATATCGGACACCTAGCTTTATATATGGAGAAGCATACAGAACTCTCCTATAGCTTCCCCTGAGTCTAGTTTCCTAGGAATGAATTTCTGAGAAACTTCAAAGATCAGAATATGATGCAGTAATGTGGTAGATAAAAAAACTCAGTGCTGTATTTGTAATGAGCATGACAAATCTCATCTAAAATTTGAAGTGCACAGATTAATACATGGTAAAATTTTAAAATCTAGCCTAAGGCACAAGTAATTTTTAAAGTGTTTAAAGAAGTTTCTGAGAATCATTTGACTACTGTGGTAATGTGGGTTGTTTTTCATGGTTCTGATTCAGTTCCTCCAACCATGATCAATGATTCTACTTTTGTATTCCTTCTCATCCTTCAGTCATAACTGCAGTTTCATGGTGGCAGACTTTCACCGAGTGAAAACAAATAATCTAAATTAATAGCTTAATTTAGATATAGGCTGTACGATAGAGGATGTGAAAGAATTCATTCTTAGGAGTTGCAAGAGTGATGCTCTCCCTATCCTGTATTTTCACACCTGCTCCAAGCAGGAGTTCTGTTCAAGAATCATCATTAATTTGAAATAGGGACTTAACTGGCAGGATGTATCTAAAACACATAGGTATTCCCAGTCCTGTTAACCAGTATTATTACATCTCAGCTTTGGAATATTTGGCTCAAGTGAGGTTTTACATGTGGGTTCATGCATATTTCCTCCAGATGGCTTAAAGAAGTTGTCTGCTTCTGGGTTCTTTTTCTTCTCTCCACTGAAAGATGCACACAGTGTAAGCATTGTTTTCCCAACAATTAAAGTGAAGCAGTAGATCCTTCAGTAGATATATTGCTAACAATTAGTTGGCAGAAGATAGAAAACCTACAGACGGTAATTCTATGTGGTTCTGTTGGCCCTGTTTGTCTCACAGAAATAGCACCCCACAAACCATATACAAAGTGATAGTGATCAGTCCATAACAAGGGCGTGTAAAGTCAAACTTCCACTTTCTGTCAGTGCACAAGATGGAGAGTTTGGACAGCCTTGTTTGTTTAGTAAGTTTGCCAGTAAATGTAGCTAGGATAGAATTGTAATGACCAAACACAAGGAAAAAAACCCATTAAGATAATTTTCTGGGCATTGTTGTGCTTACTATTGGATAAGCAGGCATCAGATCAACTGGTTTCCAGCTTGTAGAGCCCTTTGTACTGCGCAGGAGAGGGAAAATGTTAGAGAATTTTTCCCACTGTAATTTCATTCTTTTCTTAACTTTCTGCAGCATATGAAAGTTACATAAATTGTCCTGCAAAGTTGTGCACAGTATGTCTGTGTGTTCTTAGATGGACGCCTACGCTTCACACACAGGCAGATGTCCTGTTAGGATTTTTCTGAAAGCAGTTGCAATTACTTGCCTTGTATTTGTGATGCAAAATATGTCTGACATTACTCTCCCCGAGCTTCAATGTCTGGCTTTGAAGTGCCACTCTTTTACCAATAAGGAACAAATAACTTTGACATAAAACAAGACAAATGTGCTCCTTCCTTCTATGCTGATAATAATAGACCTTTCCTAGAAACTGCTTCTTCATAAAAGCAATCGTGCTGCTCACAATAACACCCACCTTTAATTAGGGGCTTTTACCAAACAATTGGTAGGAAGGTGTTGGATTAAAAAGTAAACAATCAGGCAAACAAAGCCCATACTGTCTTCAGAAGGCTGTTTTAAATTGACCTGACTAGTGTACTCAAGTTCAGGCAATTTCCCTTGGGTTTGATCTCAGACAAACAGAGTTTCAATTACACCTTGTATTCTGTAGGCAATATTTAGACTTCAAAGGTTTTCAAGGATCAGGATGAATTGTTTACTAATTTAAAAACTGAAAGCGTCTTCGCTTCGGCACACACTGCCTGTTCCCCATGGATGAACGACTATATCCTTTGGATGTGAAATTCAAACATTCAACTTTCCTTTCTGTTGGATTTCTTTGTGTATATATAAATACATGTAATTTCTTTGCTAACAAGGGACAACTCTTACTATCTTTTGCCTAGTGCTGTATAAACAGTTTGAAGATAAATATGCTGTGCTGCTTTAGTGAGTATCCATGCATATGCATCTTTATATCAAACTCTGTGAACTAGTCAGACTTATATAAACTCAGTCCCACACAGTGTTCTATAATTTACATACCTTTCGGCACCGTACCACACTGTGGTATAAAAAGCACAATGAAGTCAGTCTGATGTCCCTCACCTGCTCTGATGGGTGTTGGAGTTTACACATGGAAATAGACTGCTCCTACACAAAATGTTGTCAATGCATAATGCTTTTCCCTCATTTATCTGTTAGTAAGGAAGCAAGTGGGTCTTTGAGAAACTAGAAAACCTGACTACAACACTAAGATATTTGTTGACTGGATATGTATTGAAAGTAAACATATGTTAGGATGCTTTTGGAAAGGACAATTTAGTAGGCATGGTGTGTCAGGGATTTAATAAATGAAGTCAAGCCAGTTTAAGTACCTGTAGATTAAAATCAATTAGCTGGGGAGAAGTAAGGCAAAAACATGTTTAGGAGATAGCATTTCTAGTAATCATGGGAAAAAATTGGTAAATTTCAGCGTAGTCACTAAACTCTTATGACGATCAGTAGAGTTTAGAAAATAAGAACTAAAATGTGAGAAAAAACCCATATAACATGGGAAGTAATACATTTTTATTTTTTCATTGCAAACACCAACTGAATTAACTGAAATAACATTTAAATGACTGCCTGTGGATAGATATTTACTGCAGTCACTAGGGAAGACCTTAAGTTGACCAGATCTCTTGATGAAATCCCAAGGAAAAGGGCTTCCAAAGAAAAATTAAAACTCTTCCTTGACTCAAAGTCACTTTCAAGATTGACATCTAAGTGCAGTATGGTGGGTGAACTTTTGTATACATATTCAACTACTCTTAGATAAATTATTTTGACTTTGCATTCAAGAGCATTTCCTAAAGGTTTTTCCTACAGAGCATACACAGGGAAAACATAAGCATCAGAGACAGGTAGTTAGGAGATGCAATAAGAAGTAAACAAAAAGTATAGGATATATGGTAGCTCAGTAAAGGACAAATTTTGGTACAGGTAAGATGGATATGGGTACACAAGTCTTTAATTCTGTTTTAAGCAAAGCCTCATATTTTATGACATTCACAATCTCTTTTGTGAATAGTCAGCCTGCTCTGCCTCAAAAACTTTCAAAATAGAGTTTAGATCTCTTACTTAAAATGATAGATAACTGTGAAAACTCTGAGCTTTGAAATCATAAGTAGTAGATCTCAGTTAAAAAATTCTAACACCAGAGCCAGTAAAATACTGTAACTGTGTGTTTTAATGGAGACTACAGTTAAACGAAATTTTGCAAACATACAACTTTATCCTTTGTGCAAAGCATCCAGATCTGAGCCAGATTTGAATTGGAAGCTGTGTAACTAAGGTTAACTCAATCTAATAAAATCTGCTGGAAAGGAAAACACTATTAGCATTGGCTTAGCACCGTATTAACAAAAACACATGGCTTGTGGCCAATATGGGCCATGAGAAAGCTCTGGAACAGTAACCTAAAAGAAGCCTGGAAAAGTAACCTCATGGTGGAGAATTTCTTAAGTGGGTTCATGGAAATTCTACTTTACGAGCAGAAGGCACACAGAAGGACAAATGAGAGATCTATCTGATTCTTGCCTTTCTTTGGAGTAAGCTGCAGACTTTGACAGTGCATCACAGTAAACTGCTGGGACAGGAGAGGACACACTGTTTGTATAGGCAGCTTTCTGAATGATAGAGATCATAGCAGCCAGTCCCAGCTGCTATCACCCATACATCCAGAAAAAAAAGCCATTCAGGAATACATACACAACTTCTCTACCAGAAGTTGTATCTTTTTAAAGATAAAGATATGGAATGAAATGAGAAGTGGTTTCTGCATTACGTTGTAGAAGTGATCCTGTGAACTTCCTTGCTTTTGACTATTGACATTTTTTGACAATTCTGGAATTTCTGTTACAGAAATATTCATAAACTAAAAAGTTATTTTATGTCAAGCAATTCAGTGACTATTTTCTAAAATTTGAAAAAAATATTAATAATATTGCATTAGATCAGTGTTTCACATTATTTCTAAACGCTTCTTGACAAGATGATGGCTTCTGGTTCCTATCAACTGGCCTTGCACAGCAGAAAAAGTCATTATGTTATGCCACCTAGAGGTATTCTTACTGTGCTAATATATTGTCTGAGTTATGCATTATTCCCTATATTACTCTGCTCTGTTTTCCTGGTGATGCCTTGTTTGTAACGCAAACTGGACTACCACAACCATATGAAATTTAGCTGTGAAAGAAACAACAGTGGAGTAAAAGTGAACACTTCTGTTTGCTATGTATGGTCTACAGGCTGAGAAGAATACATCATTGTTCTGTATATCATCTTAACAAAATGGAGAACACCTCCAAGAACAGTCATCCCAAAACACATCAACCCAAATCAGATAAGCCATGCTGGAAATGGAGAAAACAAGAATTGTCTTCCTCTCTGAAGTGGCGCCAGGTATACTGTTCCCAAAGTGAACAAAAGTGTTTCAAGGCACACTTCAGTCAACAGGAAAGTGAATTTTATGGTGGTTTTATAACCACATCATAATCACTAGACTTTACATTTGATGGTCTTTATTATTCAGCATTTATATGGTGTGACATGTTTAAATTTGATATTGGATGGAGATGTGGGAAGACTGCAAGTATTCTGCTCTGCCACCTAACCTTGGGTTTTTTTATAGTTCACTAAAGAGGAAAGAAAACCTAAATCCACTTCAGAGATCTGTTAGCTAGTTTTTGAGAAGAAAAGCTTTAAATTGTGTTGGATTATGGTAATAATATTCACCTGTTTCTCTTCACAGGAAGAGCATGTAAGCACTACAACATAAATACTTCTACCTACTTCTCTGAATATATTCTTTTTTTCCAAATATCATTATAAGAAGATTGTCACAAGGGATTTTTTCTGTGAGCATTCATTCAGATAGAACCACGACAAAGTTCACCTTAAGTATATGAGTTAAGGTGAAAGGATCAGCCATGAAGAAGTCAAAGCTGGAAGCAAGAGTGTCCTATAATACAGAAGCAAGTTCTACACTTAAATGTGTAAATATTCTCTTGGTTATTTTTTAAAATCTAAGCTTTCTCTTTTTACCTAGAGCTTTTACCATATAATATATGTTTGTTTGCTGGTTTTTATCAGGTATATATATAGCTAATTAATTTTTAACCAAACCTTAATTTTACTTTGTCGTTTTCCTGTGTGCTGCTGGTCTTATCAATCCCTTTGATTGTACAAACAGCACATGATCAGCTTTTGTTGTTTGTCATGGATACGAAGGTAAACAAAATTTGTCATAAAGATCAGGCTTCTAAAGTCTACATGACACCGGGAAAAGGTCAGGTATTGGTAGGAGCTGGCTAGTTCTGGTCCTTGAGGTTTCAGTGCTGAACACTAATGACTGAAGTCCATCAGCTGATGAAGCAGTTACCTTATTCCAAACTTCTGTGTAGAATGTTATAATATTTCAGTAAATCACAGGTTTCCTTAGGATTGTCTTTCCTGGGTGGTGCTCTGTACCATCTACATGTACAGCTCTCATCTGCAGCCAACAGCCACAGCCTTGTCTCTTGCCATTGGTGGTTTATTTCAGAGTGCTCCATGTGGAGTCACAGCAGGGTGTGTGGGGTGTCCCTGCAGCAGCGTCAGTGCTGCTGTGCATAGATGTGCACCCTGTGCATATTGTTGGGGCCATGAAAGCCCAGAGGAGGCATCACAAAGGACTGGCACAGGTGGGAGTAGGTGGGTCATTGAGAGCCCTGTGAAATGCTCTGAAATGCTCTGAGTGCCCTGCAGAGCTAGCTGGGATGCCTAGCTACAAAGCAGGGTGTATTTGGAGTAAGCAAATCCAAAATCTACAGCTCAAGGACAGTCAATATAATATCAGAAAGATAGAAATTGCCTTGTTAAGTCCCACTCTCCAAGCTAACTGCCATCTATAAGGGGTTTTTTTGAGCTTTATTGTTAAAGGTCAGAGAGACATACTAGTGATGTCACCAGCCAAACACGGGTGGCTAAACAAAACCCTTCAGCAAAATATGGGAGGAACACACTGCGAGGCAGAACAAAGTGTGATCTGGTTCACTGCAGTCTGTGTACTCCTTAGGTACATCTAATGAATACATCTTTTTCCTGGAAGGAAGTTAAAAATCATGAGTTATGCATGTATGGGTTTTTTTTAAATAAAAGCTGTAAAAATCTGTGTGTAACATCCTTTGATATCAAATGTGTCTTTTTGATGGTGTTTTTTTCTTATTTATTTTTTATTTTGCTAGTGAGATATTAATCTGTGTGTTTACTGGCTATTTGGCTGCCAGCAACCACTCAGGTAATAAATCAGACAGAGATTAGAAAGTTGTTTGCACTTCTGAAACAAACTTCAAGGTTTCCTCTGAGCTATCAGTGGTTTAACCAAGTTGCTTGAAACAAGAAAGAAAATAATTTCCAAGACAAAACCAAAATGAGAACTGACTTGTAGTCCTGAATCCAACAACCCCCTTGAAAAACATTTTTTTGCCACATTTGCAATTGTGGCTAAGGCTTTGTGAAGGAATCCTCAGAGACATAATTTTTTGGCACTAGAACCAGATTGGACTGGCCAGAGACCAGAAGTGAAAGGTACTGTCGGTACTAAGAGCGAGTTTGTTCCTGAGATTTGTAGATGCTTGAAGTATAATTGCTTCAGATTACCAATATTTTTCCACATTGATCCACCATTTCAACTTCAAATAGTCTTCTACTTGCCAGTAGCATGTTATAATTCTGTTCTGAAAACCAATTTTTTTTAAACTATAAAATTTCAATCCCTTATAACTGTTCAGAGCTAAACAATTTGAGACTGGTGTGAAGGTTAGAATTCTTTGTATCAGTATGCCTTTTTTCAGCTATATGACCAAATTAGAATAGGTTTATTACACTATATAACTCTATTAGCTTAGTGCCTCACTGATTGCACTTTACTGGAAGTTGCCTCCAAAACAAAAAAGTTTAGTAAATAATTTCAAAATATTAACATTTTAAAAATTTTGAACACCATTAAAGTGCTAATTTGTCTTCTGAATTTTGTATTTTAGACTTAGTTTAATATTTTGAACCACAGATAAATATAAGAATTGCATCCTTTTTTTCCTTTTAAAAATTACTTCTGTTAATTATAAAAATATGAATGTGAATGAGGCATACCAGTTCTTCTACCAGAAGGAGGAAGGAATAAATGAGGACGCCATGTTCTGTGGGTTTACTGGGGCGGCAAAATTTTCAGTCTGTAAAGGGGGCTTGTGAGACAACAACCACTGATCCTTTCAGCCCTGTGTGCTAATCAGAATGATTTATTAAAAGGTTAAAAGTGTATTAACAGTAATCTTATTGTCTCTTTATGTGTGATTGAGCTCTCTGTTTCCTGTAGCCTTGTTATTAAAAGAACTATTTCCTTAATAGATTGCATTAGGTTGTGCAGCAAAGGTAAATTATGATTTATATGCACTTGAACAGCATGCTAAGATGAATGTGGCTCTACTTAAAGTGTTATATTTATTTAAAACTTCTGAATGTAAACAATTCTGTAGAAATAATTATTCATGAAGAGGTTTCCTGCTATTCTGAATGTGTCAAAAGGCTGGTTTCAGCTTCACTGGCAGCTTTCCAGACAACACTAACACCAAACCAGCTACATGCACTTAATGCTTAACACAGAGTGTGTACACTAAGTACACAAAATACTGATTCCCAGCATGAATTCTTAAGGCAACTAGTTCATTGTGAATTAAAGTATGAATTGCCTCACATCTTCCTTTAAACAACAAGTTCTTGCAACATTTAAATGCAAATTAAAAGCATCAGAGAGACTTCATAACTGGGAATGACTTGGGTCCTGATTTATTAATAACACCACGTACATGTCTTGGAAACTCCATTGTTGCATAAAGTTTTCATAAGCACTAGGGTTTAAAAAAAGGTGATACTAGAGGAGTGGCAGGAGCATTCTGACAGAATTGGAGTAAAACCCGAGTTTTGTGAATGCCCTGTTACAGCTTGAGCAACACAGTGGAAGTTAACCTTCTGACATGTGCCCTGGACAGAAGGAATAAATTCATTCCAGGATAATCCCTGTGGACAATGGAAGAATTAATGAGCTGGAATTTGTATCTTTTTTTGCCATCCAGGTGCAAACAGTCTGGAAAGGTCATCTTTTTCAAAAGAGAGAATTATTTTTGTAGGAGTCGTCTTATTTGCAGAACAAGACATACTGACTCTTGGCAGATTTACTGCAGTAGAATAAGATATGAACCACTCAGGAAATGCACAGATTTTGAGCAAATATTTGGAGTAAAATTATCTGCTGCTATAAACAGAATCTGTTAATTTTTATGTGAATTTGAACAGTTGTGCCAGGAAAAGAATGTGTCTTTATATTTGCTCAATTCTGCCTAGGAAATAATCTGAAAATAAACACTGGCTTTTCTTAAACCCAAGTCAAATGAAGAAGGAACTAGTATAAAATTTACATTTGGCAATTCCATTTTTTCTCATATTCCCTTACTAGTGTGTGTTGTGTAGTTATTTCTCCTCAGACTTGAAAAATCTTACTTTTGATGATACTAAACCAGAGACAGACAGAGGCATTTGACACATATAAATTACCTATTTAGAAGCAGTGCTTCTGATGTAATTGCTGAAATGCAGTTTGAGGCTAAATGTCAGTATACCATTTACCATGTATTTGTCTGATCTATTCTCAGTGTGTCATCCAATAAGTTCTTTCAAGATTCTGTATTAGTGAAGATTTGGTTCTTGCTGATGTTGACTGTACAGAAATTCTCTCTTTTTTTGCTGTATTTTTTGTGTATCATTCTAGTGAACAAGTGAACACATACTTTTAACCAACTTGGCCATTTTCAAGTTTGAAATTCCTGAGATGCTTCGGGAAGAGGTAATTGTATCAGCCTTTACACCACTGTCATTTTGAATAGGGAAACGTCTTTACATGCCTTGCGGTTCTGCAGCTGAATATCACTTGCCCAGACAGGGAAATGCAAATTCCTCTGCCCTATTCTACCTCTTCAGATTCTCAGATTTCTTCATTTGCTTCAGAAGAATTTTAAAGATATTCTGTATGGTTGAGATTCCCCTCACCACCTTCCACTGTGCACTGACTGACATCCTTTCAAGAAGATAAATTGTTTCAGTCAACCAACAGGTTGATCCATCACTATGTGTTACTGAGGACCTCCTGAAAATAGCAGCATGTAGAGCATTTGTAATCAATCAGTCCTCTCTTTTTCTGACCACAATGAGTGAATGAAAAAGATAGATAAATCCCTTAGAAATTTTTAGTTGAGAAGTCTTGCCATTAATCAATAAAAACCAAAATTAAGGTATAAGAAAACAATGAAAACTGTGTTTGGCAGAATTTTGTTTAGAGAAATTAGAAAATTGTATTTTCCATGAAATATCAATCCAAAGCAATATGATTTTATTGTCAAAACAGATTATGTATGATAGTAGGTAATAGGACTTAAGCCATGGCCATAAGGAGATCCAGAAGTTCTGCTAACAAAGATGGGGTGAGATATTGATATGGATGGATTGCAGCAATGTGTTTGTATCTGAGGGAAACAGCAGGGACAGAATTAAAAAAAGGCAGCAAAAAGTAGTGGGCAGCCAAAAGAATGCTTGTAGCATAACCTGAAATGAAGCTCAGAGTCTTTGTGTATTACTTGTTATACTGGAATAGGGAGTAAACACTGTCCCTTCTATTTGATTCCTGTTGCATTCAGAGAGATCAGGTTTTGACATAATCCTTTTTATTTACAAAAAATGTGTGCAAACAAATATGTGGTCCTGCTATTAAGTTCTCCCAATACAGAAAGAACACCACAAAATTAGCTTTGATGAACTAGTCTAGTGGAATGGGGTAACAATACACTACTAACATACAAAATAAAATATTCAAAAGGTGTAAAGATAGTTAGCTTTAACGTGCAACAGGACGCTGGATGCCAAGGACCTCAATAATTTTTGAAAGTGGATATGGGCATTTCTGAGAAGTAACATATTTGTGAGTGAGTTCCACTGAAAAGGCAATCACCTCATATTTTTATACTTTTACTGCTTATTATATGCTCATATGTTATCAGATATTCCAAACAGTGCTCCCATGACAAAATTAGAAGTTGTGCATGTAATCACATTTTTATTTTTATTTTAAAAGAAGACTGTGGGAAAAAGTTCTTTACAAATGTCCCACATACCCTCTGGCTTCTGTGGAGCACAGTGATCAAGATCAGCTCGCAAAGATTTCAAAACAGACTCTTTGTTATCTTCTTTTTTTCCAGCTACGGCAATGTGTAAAAAATAAATGCATTTCAAGAAGCCTGAGGTTATTTTTTTACACATGGGGTCAGAATTTGGCTTTGACGCACAGTGAAGCAGTCCAGAAACTTTTCCAGGGTCTTTAGGACTCCAGGGACTCCATGTCAGTGGAGAACAAGTGCATGTCCTCTTTCTTATACTTTTTCCTTCTTAGCAGCCTCTTCTGACAGCTCTGAGAGACAAGTACACAGCGCAGGGCACAAACAGGGAATTCCTGCCCAACAGTAAAATGTTTGGCTAGAGGTTTACAGCCGAATTATAGAGGCCTTCCTACTGCATGAGCACTGAGAACTGACCTCTATAATAGATGATCTCCTTCCCTTGTTGCTTTGCTTATATATGAGGGGCATATTTGTGAACTAAACAGAGCATCACTATGAAATGGGGAGTAACTCTAAGATAGAGCAGCACTGTTACTTTATGTGCATTTGAGATCTCTTGTGACTGAGACTGGCTGCTTAACAGTGCTCTGACTCTGGCTTGCTTAACAAAAGACTGGAAGGACTTCTTGACCAACTGAATTCTGTATTGGCACAAATCTTACAATTCAGAGTTTTGATAAAATTAATTATTCTATGCAACCACTGGCCTAAGAATGAACATTATTGTAACACATATAAATATTAAATAATTTAGCAGTTTTGCAAGGCAACAACATTTCTTGCCTAGCAAGTAATACCACTGTTAAAATTTAAAAACTTGCTGTAACACAGTCAAACTAAACACTTAGGATCTTGCTTTGCACCAAGATGAAAATAAAAAAGAAAATTTCAGCATAGAAGAGCAGCAAATTTATTCCACTAGGGTAACTAAAATAGAAAATGGAAGAAGTTAAACTTCATCGAAGTCATGGGAGTTGCTATAAGAAATTCAAGAAAATCATTGGCTTTAGTAAAGTGGGTCAGGTTGGCAGTATTAGAAAATACTTTTCCAAAAGGTGGGGTCTAGGAAACTTTCAGAAATTATGAAAGAAATTGGGGAATAACATTAATTAAATTAAAATCTACTCAGTATCCTCTGTACACAATTAAGCCAGTCAAGGATAAGGACACCTCTATGGTCTGATCCTATGGGATTTATGAGTTTTGAGAAGATACAAAAAGATAAGATTTAACCTTTACAATTCTATGGCTGTTCAGATAAAGCAGTATTTCAGTGAATCTATATTAATTTTGTCAAAAGCCCCACTTCTGTGGAGGCTTTGGATTCATTTAGAATAGTCAAATAAGGAAAACCTAACTTAACAGTTTGGACCAGGGGCTTTAATTTAATTCTTTCACATCCCAGTGACTTGCATAGTTAGAATGCTGTTGTCTGCTCCACAGTGAGTTTCTCAATATTTGTTTTGGAAATAGGTTACTTTCTGTCTGTCTCTCTATCTCAATATTTTTCATATGGATACCAAGATTGGAACATGCATTTAAAAGTACAAGTGTGTGGTGGCATGCCCCCCAGCTTATGCCATAACCACCAGTGGGGACTGTGATGGCTGCATCCACCTTACTCTGTACTTTGGGGGACAGATGACAACCTGGAAGCTGGGCTGCAAGGGTGACCCAGACATCTTGCAAATATTGTAAATATCACTATGAGCCAACCATCTTGCTCTATAAATGGTGGCCATGGGGCCATTGAGCTCTCATGCACTACAGCAGGTGGCACATCAGGATGTTTCCCAAGTAGGGACACCTCTTAAGGTTACTCCTCAAGGCTGAGAGAATCCTCGTTGGGTCAGATATTCAATAAGTGATTAATGGCATGTTAAACTTTGAAATCTTAGCGTAGTGATCTAGAGAATTAATTGCACATATATAATCCTTTAGACTTTAACCCTTGACCAAGTCTGGAACTAGTCACACCTACAATCCTCTCTGAGAAGGAATTTAGAAGGCAAAGGTGTCCTTTCTGAACAGCAGTGGGAGGGTCTTCTTGGAACTTTTGTCCGGTCCTGTCTTCTATGCAGTAAATAAGTGTACCTTGCCATTGAAGCATTTACCACTGAATTATGTTGTATCAATAAAATATATTATTGCTTCTTTCCTATGACTGAAGGGCACAATTCCACCTGTGAGAAATTCCTGTGGGCTAAGTAACTGGCAAAACACGTGATCATTTAGTGAAAGTTCTTAATTTGTCACACATGCTTGAGGTGCTTCTTCCAAGAAAAGTTCTGAAATTGCTCAATATCAGTTGGCATATTCCTTGCTTTTAACACACATCACATATCTGTGAAAATTAATAAAAATATAGGAGTGAGGTTTGCATGATGCACAGTGACATTTCAGGTAAAGCTGTGCAGAGAAATAAGAGAAAATCGATCTGCTTCCCAGTACTGCACTACCATGGGTCTTAATAGCCATCTGAATGTTGTTACAGTACTATCTGCTTGTAGTTGCTCAGTACTTCAAGGTACTATTTTTTCATTTTAGTAGTCTATATTCTAACAATTTTTTCATTTTAGTAGTCTATATTCTAACATTCCTCTATCATGACTTGAATGTTCTGAGCCCTATATCTTCTCCCTGCATAATTTCTCTCCTTTTTCTTCAAATCCCATCCTTTTCAAGACCATGTAGGTGGAATCTGGGCCCAAAATTCACAATTCCCTTTTCAAACTGGGACTCTCTCCTACACTAATTTGATGATTCAGAAAAACATACATATATAATTGGGATGCAGTAACAGTGTGAGTCCTCTGTGAAATAGGCTCTGAGAAGGACAAATGTTAGAACGTTAATCTGTGTGTGAGGAGGTGGTGGCCCTGGAGTGTAAGAGTGATCAAGAGCAATTGATGCTGTCTGGGATTCTGGTGGCATTATTTTTAAATTTAGCTGTGTACCTATTACATTCCAGAAAATAACAGTAACATCACATTTAACATGTGATCATATTCATTTACTATAATTTTCAGTATAAAAAAAATGTAGTTGCCATTAGGAAACCCAGTTTTTGGTTTTCCTAATCATTCTCAAACACTATTGTTGGTGGCATTTTCCTGTAGTTCCTGAGATGAACCACGAGAAAAACAGAAAACCATAAAGAATGCCATGCACTATGTATTATTTATGTTGATTCAGGGAACAAAGGGATTACACAATAGAAAAAATAAATTCACAATTTAAGATCAAAAGATGCTGGCATTGTTTATTATCATCCAAAACAGCAGTCAGCTGTCACCAAAGGACAGAGATTGCTCTTTGACCGAGGAATAGCAGGCAGGTGTCTGTTGGGGTCCACAGCATTTTGGTCAGCTTCTGCCAGAGATGATCACTGTAATGACAGTATACAAAGGAGGTTCAGAATCATCTTTGCAGGACAATTCAAATCACTTGAATCTCAGTGTTCATCAGTTTATGTTCTATGTTAGTAAAATCTTTTTTTTTGACCCAATGACTGCATGTCAAATTTTATTAGTCATAAATATAACATTGTCTATAGCTCCTGTCTGTGATAGAAAAGCCTAAATATTTATATTTAGTATTTATCTTAGAATAAAAAGAATGATTTTAAGCAACTAAACTATTCCTTTCTAGATAAACCATGAAAGCTGGCTTTAGCCATGGTCTTAGCACATTACAGGTGCTGAATAAAATGAGTTTACCAAAGGCATGGTGCACCACAAGTACAATAACAGGATACAACTTATTCATGTGATTCAGTTGGAACTGTTGGTCTTAAAGCTGCAGGAGATGGAGTACATTCATGAAACTGAAATCTGCTGAGTGTGTCTTCTATTATTTTTTATATGCAATGATCCAGTTATCAATTAGGGCATTTAATCTGGAATTTTGTTGCATTCATTTTGCATTTACTGTATGTAGACATACATGAGCACATGTATGACCAATTATTTATATGTAATAACAGAAAGATATTCCAGTGGAGAATATTCATGTTCATTTTATATCTTATTAAAATACTGATAGTAACTCATTCTTCAATGTAAACATTTTTAATGTTTTAAACTTACTGATTTTGTTTATTTTTATGCTTAGTTAAGTCAGTTATTGAAGTTTTCAGTAGTAACTGAGCAGTACCTGCCAACAGTTAGATAACAATTAAGATAACATTATAATCAGCAGTAATCTCTGGTTTTGAATTTTAGGTTTCTGGCAGATCTTATTAGCTTTTATAGTTTAAAATAAATACTAGAATTCAAGAAGGAAGTACAGACGATAAGGAGGTTAAAATAGAACAAATGGAATCCGAAAGGAGAATGGATGGGTGGGTTAAACCTAAGAACAATGTATGGGTGGGCTTGTCCCTGTGGATCTAGCAAAGACTTTCTTTAAAATTAAGAAAGGAAAAGCAATCATGCTTTCAATGCCAATTTTAGATCCAATGTACATGTATCTGGATTCCCTGATCAAGAAAGCAAACTTCCATCAGGTTCAAATTTTCTCCAGTGTGCTTATCATCAGGATGAACCAAATCAGGTTCTGTCTTAAAGTCAATGTATCTAGAAAAAGAGTTTTAGAACATTGCTGATGTCATGTCACTCCATTAGCATCAGTATACGTTTCCATGTGTTTTGGAAATCAACAACAGGGGTTTTTAAAAAATTATTTTACACAGCAAAAGGAATAGGGTTTTTTCTTATGCAAAAGAAGTGTAAAATCACAGAAAACATGTCTGAGTAAGAACCTGACCAGATGGTGCCCAAGCCACCAGGTTCTTGTTTAATTCATTTGATACTACTAAACTCTCAACAGGGTATTCTGCAACATTCCCTTTCCACGCTCAGACTTCATCATCTTTACTATCAGAGGTTTTACTCAGCCCAAAAGCATCTGCACTTTGTGTAATTCAAGCCTATAAAATTTTTGCCTGTGGCAAGAGGGTTAATTTGCTTCCTCTTTGCAGATATTTTGTACATGTTAAAATACTACCATGTCTTTCTCTCTCTCCCTCTCCTTTTTAATATGCTGAATAACTACATTTTCCCTCTTTGAATGCTATTTTTCTAAGCTTATGACAACTTTTTTGGTTTGGACCCTGTCTTTAATTGTCAGCACTATATATAAGAGCAGGGGTTAAAGTTGGCCCTTGAAGTACAACTGGGTAAAACTAGAGGATTACTTCAAATGTCATATATGTCTTCTTTAGACATCTATGAGATGCTTCTCTTATTTTTCCAGGATAGGCCTCATTGTTGATACAGGTCTAATTTATAAATCACAATGAACTGCATAGTCTCCATGCAAAACTTGGTTGCCTAATCTAAAATATAATAACCTGTGTTCACCACTATAAATAAAATCTATTTTGAACTAATTTGAATATGCTTTGAATTGAAGTCTTTTCCAGGAAGATGCAGCTAAGTATTGATGTATTGATACAGAGACCTGTTTAAGGAAAGTGGAGTCTAACAATACTACAGTGGCAGCATCCATTGGTCCTCCATTTCATCTGAAAATGAAAAAGAATATGATTATTGCACTTCCAGCACAATAAATTAAAGTCTTGACAGTAGTCACTCCCTGAGCACAGGCTCCTACTGGCAACCACTCCCTTAACACTGCTTTCCACTTGCTGGCATTCTTGTCCACCTTGCCTTGGAGACTCACAGGAAAGTGTCAGCTATTAATGAAGATACATGATATGAGCTTGCAGAGTTCTCAGAGATGAGTCAGCCTGATGACATAGAGTGCGCATCAAACAGTGAGATTTCAATTTTTTGAAGGTTTTTTCCTCTATAGGCTTTTCTTACAGTTGACACAGAAGTTATGGTTGTGAGGTCTATGAAGGAGCAGTAGTCTTTAAGTTCATACATTCCAAAGCCAAGGGTAATCAGTCTAAGAAGGAAATGGGTTTGGACTGTGTCCCAATTACTAGATACAGCTGGTGTATCTGTGTATGAATTATGTCTTCAAAACCACAAATATTATTGTATATTTGCAATTCATAATTTTTGAAGAATCACTGGCATCATCAGTTTAGACAAATATCATAACATAATATGTGAATATCAAATCACTCTGTATGTGTTTGTAGAGAAAGGCCCCATTATTTAATTTGGATTCTTCCATAACTATTGCAACTACACAAGTCTTTTACATGAATCATAAGAAAACCTTCCAGTTCTGCTGTTCAGTGAGCATGGGGGTTGTGAGGCCCTCAGCAACACCAGTGTGAAACTCAGCAGGTTTCACTAAAATATTCAGAAATCCCTGTATGCTATTTTCATTCTACTCCGTGCCCAGATTGATGTGGCATGTGCAGTGCCATCCACAGAGCTGCTGTCTGCATCAGCTGTTCTTCCAGACACAAACCCTATTTATGATTACAGCTCTGTTTGCTGCACTGAGCCTGCATCAAGGCACCCTTTGCATGCACTGCAATTACAGATGAGAAATGTAGGAGGAGTTACAAGTAGAAGACAGTAGAGAGGCAGGTAATGGCAGTTTCATATGCATTAGCAGTGTAAGCATCCTATGGTGAGAGACAATTCTTTTGTCCTCAGTGAAGCTATGTTAACTCCTATCCATAGAGGGTGTTTTCCACTGCTGTAGGAAATCTCTAGACTAGGCTGACAATCCAACTTAGAAATCATATTCAGGGAATGACTGTTTCAGGTTGGTAAAGAAGCCTGTTTGCTTTTTTTATGCTGAGAGTTTCTAGCATACTGAACACGAATCTTGCAAGAAACATTTCTACTCTTTAAATGATGATGAAAATATGGATCTTATTTAAGATAATTAATTCTGTCTGTTATCCTTAGATCTCATCTTTGGATATGCCATTTGGATATCAAGGTTAAAATGCCATTAAAGTCACCACCAAAAAAAGTTCATCCAGCACAAATGTTTGTACCTTTTCAAAAACGAGATAACAATCATACCTGAAACATTAACAACCAATCTGGGAGCAGACAGGAGCAAACTATGATTATAATGTGTAATTTACCATAATGCTAACAGACAGTTCAGAAAGTGATGACAATCTGTCAGAGATCTTTTGGGAGAACATGCAAATGCTAAAATCTACCTACAGTATAGAGTCAACATGTTATAGTGATTGCAATTTTCATGAACTCAAGGTGTTTTTATAGCACTGTCAAACTGAGTAATTACAGAAATTACAATGACATTTTGCATTTTTTTTCAGACATTTTGAGAGCAATCATCAATATTCTCAATATTTAAAGGCAAAGCAACAATTCAAAAAGCAAAAAGAATGTTAGGAAATTTCTAAAAAGGCATCACATTGTCACTGCACTTATCTGTAACGCATCTTTTAGGTTTGGCGTTTGCTTGAACTCCTGAATCCCATTTAAAAAAAAATTGCAGTAATTTTACAAAGTGTAAAAGAAGAGTTACAAATATGACCAAAGTAACAGTCTTCACTCAGTGAAGTATTGAAAAGAAGTCTGCATTTGAAAACTAAACAGGCAGTGAATAGACCTCTTTCACAGGATTAAGGCGAACTTTCTTGCCACGGAACATTGAGGATGTCAAGAGGCTGTTAAACTCAGAGATCTTCTGGCCCATTATATACCTATACTGCAATTTATCCTGTTCTGATATTCAGTCATTTACTATTCACTGCTGTGAGAGAGGTCAAAGACAATTGAGATCTTAGCCACCATGCTGTTTTTCTCATCAGCGGACAAGAGCTATCAGATCCAGAATGCTCCTTGACTCTGCTCTGCATTGCTATGTTGACCTCGTTCTTTGTATTTTATAGGAAGTCAGAGCTTGGTCTTATCTCCTCTGGTGGAAAGGAACAACTTTCCCTTCTGTGCTGGTTTGGGGTAGAGTTAATTTTCTTCCCAGTGGCTACTCTGGGGCTATGTTTTGGATTTGTGCTGAACACAGGGTTGATAATATGGGGGTGTTTTTGTTATTGGTGAGCTGTGCTTATGCACAGCTTTTCTGTTTCTTGCACTGCCACTCTGGCAAGGAGGCTGGGTATGTGTGGAACATTGGGAGAAGACGCAGCTTGGAGAGATGACTCTAGCTGACCTCCAAAGGGATATTCTAGGAAATATGGCATCATGCTCAGTACAAAAAGTGAGAGGAAGAAGGAGGAAGAAATGGATGCTCGAAGTGATGGTGTCTATCCTCCTAAATAACCATTACACGTGATGCGGCCCTGCCCTCCTGGAGGTGACTGAACAATTTTATGTGCATGGGAAGCAGTGAATTAATTCCTTGTTTTGCTTTCCTTGTGTGTGCAGCTTTTGCTTTTCCTATTAAACTTTGCTTATCTCTACCTTTTACCCTTCTGATTCTCTGTTGGATCCTGCTGGTGAGTGATTGGCTGTGTGGGGCTTGACGGCTGGCTGAGGTTAAACCATGATTCCTTCCAAGAAAGCCCTGCACATATATGAGCTGTTGTTTAGAGTCAAGTGGGAAAGACAGATTCACTGAAATCTGTGCTAAGAAATGCACAAAGTACAGCATCTATTCTTAAGAAGTTGAAGATTTTATTAAGGTGTGTCTGAGAATAGGATTAGATGTATATGATGTAGTTACGTTATGATAATTTGGTCTGATCGTTATTATGCAGGTAGATACATGCAAAACTAAAACCTGGGTCAAGAGACCTGCACTGACTTTTTTGATTTCATTGGGAGTGGTTTTAAAAAAAGGAAAAATGTGTCGATACAATATTTCGCATTATTTTCTTCATGTTTGATTTAAGATTGACTCAAAATCTTAAGCATTTCTCCACAGTCCTCTTGCACAGAAGCCTTCAGAAACACATACAGGAATCAAACTGAGATTCTTACGTAGTTGTAAGGGCTTGTTAAAGTATCATGAATGAGGAACAGAACTTGATTTTATAAATTCAGATGCTTTAAAATAAAAGGTTATCCTGAAATGTGAGACCTTTTACACCTAGTAGCGATGTGCAGAGCATATATAGCACATCAGATGCACTCAGACCAAATAACTAATTTGTTGTGACAGGTTGATGCTTTTCTGGGGGTTTTTTTTGCCTTTTTTTTTTTGTTTGTTTGTTTGGTTTGGTTTGGTTTGGTGTGGTTTGGTTTTGGTTTTGTTTTTGATTTTTTGTTGTTGTTGTTGTTGTTTTTCTTTTTTTGTGAGAGAGAGGAGCAGTGATTTTAGATATTTGAAGAAAGTATAAAACTATTCTTTAGGCACATAGAAAATCTGGGGAATATTTTTGGAAGATCTATTACTTGTCATTGATATATACATTACACAGAATTAATTTAAAAACAATGGAACAAAAGTCCACATTTAAAAATATGCAGTTGCTGAAAATTTTCAAGAAACTTTAACTCAAATTTAAGTCATAGTGAGAGCTGGTCCACTAAATGATTCTACATCACTTGGCACACAGCATTTGAGAGTAAAGGACTATTGTTTCTTTTTGCACAAGGGATATTTCCTTAAAGTTATTTATTTCTGCCTGAATAAAGGAAATTTAGGAAATTATTTTTGGCTGAATGTTTTTACATTGAAAACGCATTTAACCTCTGTCCCCTCCTTGAAGGTCTATAAATTCCTTCTGTGTAGATTGATAGCTTCACCATTTCACCTGCAAAGTGATGCTTTGTGTCATGGTAAATGCTTTATGTTTCATCTCTGCCAGGGCACAAGGGGAAAATGAAATTGTGACAAAAATATTCAAGTTGGCTACCAATTCTGACTTGCAGGAGTTTGATGTAAGAAGCATATCCTTGAATACTCGTCTGTCCATGAACTCTGCATTTGGATTTTAAAGAAGTCAGCTGCCTTTTGTTTTGCCTCGGTTAGTGTCACTGTGAAAACATTGACATGAGGCTCTTCACTAGGAGTTTCCAGGTCACTAGTCCTCTTCCGTGGAGATACTGGGCAGCTACTTGAGGGTTGCCTGCCAATGTCAAATAGATAGACCCATAAAGGGGCTTTGGTGTTCAGTTTTATCCTGAACTAAATAGTAATTTATTATAACATAAGCAAACAGAAATATGGCAACCACTGGTAGAGCTGTATCTTGCCTAACATGTTAATGTAAGCATGGTTCCTGCCCACAGTAATATATTAGCTGCATGTGAGCAAAGACAGCACAGAGACCTTTTTCAAAGCAGCTAGTTAACACGAGCTGCCACTTCCTATAAAATAGTGTCCAGTTCATTTAATGAGTCTAGACATTCATTTATCAGTGTGTCTTTATGTAGGACACAAACTCCTACATCTAGAAGCAAGTACATTTTTGTTGTTTTTCTTGAGTGCTGCATGATGAGCTTGGGGACAGAAAGTCCTAAAGAGGAGTTTCTGAGCACTGAAAGTGAAATATATGTGGGTTGTTAATAGTACAGTCTTGATTAATTATTTCATTCTTCCCAAAGACTTTTCCTTGGCAGCACTTTCTAAACATTATCTAGAATTCTAATCATTCTTGTGTTCATGCAATCATCTGATTGTGTAGTTACATGGCCTTAATCTGGGCCAGCATATGCATGAATACAGTAACACCAGCAAAGACCTGAATTTGGCAAAGAATGTCGGTATTTCTCCCAGTCTGGTGTGGGTAAGCAAACAACATGGGTGCACACATAATGCTAGGCTCTGTTTGAAGGTTACAGTGAGCGTGAGGGAAGCCTATAGCTTTCAAGCTCTAAGTATGTAAACCACTTTTGCCATTTATGGGTGGGTTCGAGAACAGTACGACCACACTGGTGAAGCAGAGAATTCAAAATTTGTGAGGTGCACGATATGAATGCTTTCCCTGACACATGCCACTGTTTATATTTCCTGACTGGATGCCACAAGTTTTTGAAATACAAAAACAAAGAAAATCAACCAGACATTTACGACATTTACTGAATTTACTAACCTTTTTTAGATGTGGTTTTGAACAGAGAACAGCCTAGCCACATGAGAAATGGGTATTATCGCAATATTTAGATAGGAAAATAGTTCAAAATGGATTTTTGTATCCTCTCACTCAGGGAAATTTAGTTCAGATTAACACAGTCAGTCTGCTACTGACACATATTCTGGAAAACAGTTACAGAGTTGTAATGTAAGGGTACAGCATCTTGAAAATTTCCCAGGGAAACAGATTTCCCAGGGACTAGATCTCCCCTTCAAACTCCCCAGAACCAGGGTAGGCCATACTACCCCTTTTTTAATTTGCCATTAATGACCTCTGAATCATCCATTTCCTCAGCTTTCAACCCTCTTAGGCTCCTCAGTAGCATGACAAATGCTTGCCCTACAGGAGCATCCCATGTCAGCTCTAGACACCCTCCTTTTGGAGCTGACCAACCACAGTGCACACTTGCTAACACGGAGTGGGGGTAACAAACAGCGACTCTTGGAGCTGGCTGGTGGGGAGACCTTGTCTCAGCTGACATGTTTTGTGTGGCTGAATTACACATTTCAAAGGAGATTTATTGCAGTGAAAGGACTTCATTGTGTCTTCACTCCAGTGCTAACATCTAGTAGGCTGCTGATGGACAGCGTAAGCTAAGAGCTTTTGTGCAAGGTGCTGCTGAAAGTTTGTTTTTTATGCATGCCAAACAGGGGAGTATGAGGATGGGTTAACATTGTGTGACAGCCCACACAAACAGACCTCAGACTTCCTCATATCTTTGTGTGGGAGGAGCTGCTGCTCTCCATTACCTTGTACCATTGTGCTCTAAGCTTAATGTCATGTCTTTTGTATCTTTATCTTCTTTTTTTAGTCTCAGTTCATGTCCACAGCCTTTTGCAGCCACAAAGAAATGACTTAGTTATCTGCTCCTACAGTCTTTCCTCTACGCCAAAACCTCCTCTTTTGCTCTTCTATAACTTTCTCTATTTTCAAATCGCAATATGAATTACCTCTTAAATACCTTTATATGATATGCCAACAAAAACAAGTGCAATGTTCTGAAGAATGAATCTTCATCTAAATTACTTGTTTATATTTTAGCTTTACTGGTATTAAAAAATTCACTTTTAGAAATGGAAATGGCAAGAAATTTCAGTTTACTGTTCCTTAAATGTGTACAGTGCTATCATTACTCACAGCAACCCAATTGTGTCAGAAATCTTGCCTGCAAGTAAAAACTGCATTTCTTGATTCCTTCAATAGGCACTAGATGCTGAAGTTTGGCTTGGCTTATAATTTTGTTTGCTTAGGTGTTATCTAATTCCAAAATATATTGAACCTGCAGGTCCAGTGGTCTGGGACTGCAGCTAGATGGAAAGTGTCATGAAAAAGGTAAGCATAGCACAGTAAAGTGAGTTTGACTTCTCTGGTAAAAGCAATACAAAAGAAAGACAAAACCACAGAGCTTTACATTGTTCTAAAGGGATTTGTGTTTCATCTCTTTGCTTCTGCAGAAGTTTTGTGCAATGTGCCTAACATTCTCTGCTAGTTCACAGCTTTACTGCATATCTCCTTGTGAAAAACAACCCCAAAAGTGTGATAAAATAGACATGCTATCCAAAAGGTTACAAGTGAGTCAACACTGCGCTGTCATGACTCCTTCAGTAAAGATGGTGAATGGTTGGTTTGTTTGTTTATTTGTTTTGATCATATGGTGTTGCTTTCTTAAGATAAGAACAACCCTATCTTAGGTGCAGGTGTGGGTGGCTGCCTCTTTCTGACTCAGTCAGTCACTTCTCCCACCAACAAGCAGGAATATCTCAGCAGACTGCACTTTCCTGAAGCAGATGACAGACACCTGGTGTCACGGCAGGACTGACAGACACCTGGTGTCACGGCAGGATAAACAGAAACCTTTCCTGCAAGAAATTTTTGACAGAAAGTAAAGGTAACTCAGAAATATTTAAAATAAGCATTTCTTCCAGATATTTCCTTTTCGCAGTTGAAGGAAGACCTGAAGTTGATCTTAGCAATGTGACCACTGCACTAATATTCTGACTCTGAAATAACTCTCCATTGCTCCAACAGCAAAGAAAATATTAGTTAATAGAGCTCCTGTGTTACTGTACCTGCAAGATTCAGAGTCTTAGGATTAGCATTTGGCCTTTTCATGTTTAACAAAGGAGGACATATCACTGTGTACACGTGTTTTTGAAACATCCTCATGAAAACACTGCTTTCAATCTAAGTTTATGAATCTGTGGTTCAGCATCACAGGGACATAAAAAAATCAATTTGGTGACTGTGGGAAGCCATACAGCTTTCATCTACTCTACTCTGCTCTCCACTGTAAGCTCTAAAACTTGGTCCTTGATGGACAATAAGGTAAATTTAATGTCTTACTCTGGGAGTGGTTGTGCTAAATCACAGCGATGACAGCATAACGCAAACTCTCTGTTGGCACTGCCTGGGCTGTGTATAATCTTATCTGCACTGAGATCCCATACTAATGGAAGAGTAGGATAAGAAAATGGGATATGACTGAAATGTAGATTAACTGTTCCTGTGGATAGGAAGCTGCAGAAGGAAAGTGCAAATAGAAGCACACTGACAAAATGCAGGAGAGATGCTTCCATTGGCAAAGGCTGTTGCATTTTGGCTTTGCTTCATTCAGCCATAGCCTGTTTCACTGGCTAACTTTATTATGAAAGGAGGGTGAGAGGGAGACCTGGATTTAATTTATTATAGAAATTTTTGTAAATAAAGCTATTGTTGGTACCAAATTTGGGTAAAAATATTGGAAAATTTCTCCTTTTTGACTTTGATTTAAACAAGCACTTATGATGCTTCAATTTTCTTCTTTTTTAATTTGTGTGGGAAGGTAATTTGCATTCAAAGTTGTAGTTCAAGATCATTTAAGAAGCAGGTTTCCCTCCTATACAGACTTAAATACACAATATACCTTTTCTTACTGAGCAAGTTGAGAGGGTGCAATAAACAGACCTCCAGATTTCATTTAGGAGGAAGTTACATACGCAAGAGAAAAAAAAAGTTGAACTATGTTGGGGGTTTAAGAGTTCTTTTTTTATTTTCTTTTTCTTTTGAAAGAATTTTTTCCCCACGCATGTACATTGCTGAGAGGGAGTCATTGCCAAAGTACTTGAGGGAGACAAAGGACTTCGCTGGGGAGGAGCCCCGGCCGACTGGCCCCCTTTTACCTAGGAAGAGGGGGTTGGGCGGGGCCCCTAACTTCACTTGTGATCTGGCGATCAGAGGGGAAGGAGGCTGCATCGCTGTGGAGAGAATCCACCATCACCGCAGGCTTCTGCCTTCTGCTGCTTTCCTCCAACCGTGAGTGGGGCTCGCTTGCTGGAGCGGCTCTTGCACAGGGGACCCTATTTTTACACCCTACCTCACTAAAAGGAGACACCTTTCCACCATCTNATCTAAAAGTAAAGAACTGTTTTTCCTATTCCTCATACATTTGCCTGAAAGCCCCTTAATTTCAAAATTATAATAATCTGAAGGGAAGGGGGTTGCCTTTTCCATTCCAAGGGAGGTTCCTGCCTTCCTTACAGACACCTGTCTTTTAAAACCAAGACAGACTATTTTTTCTATATTTTTACAAAATGATTATTTCAATCCAGAAAATAGAAATATCACATAAAAGAGATGTTATCCATCAGGGTTATTTAATTTTTCCCCCTCTTTATTGCAGAGTAACGAAACAGAACATGTACGTTTGTTATCATACATTGTTATCATTCAGATGTTCAGTTTTTGCTATAAAATATTCTGTTGAGCCTTTGTCGAAGTGTTTTTCTGAAAAAAAGTAACAGCTGAGGAAATGGAGTTAGATGGGAAACTTTTAGTTCTGCTTCAATTCTGATAAGTTTACTTTTTTCTGAATGTAACAATAGTAATTGAAAACTGAGGACTTCTACACCATTCTTTTTAGCTGCAGAACATGCCACTCAGAAATGCATGTATACTACGTTAAATTTGTATGTTTCTGTTCTTTAAAAGGCTTTTTATTACCTAACAGGGTTTTTTTTCAGGACTTTTAATCTGTGTAATATTAAAAAAAAAAACAGTGAAAATAATTTTGCCACCTGATGGTTAATTAAAACAAGAAATACTTTTTTTTCCCCCTCAAAGGTAGTAAACATTTAAATATTATCTATATTTCTGACAGTTAAGATATATGTAGAAATTGGACTACTCAATGGCTTGCATACAAGAACATACGGCAAACTGCATGAGACATAACACTATAAGGAGAAAATTTATGATCTATAGGAGTAACATAAGATGTTATATGTCTGATTTCTCAAGAAAATAAAAAAGGCTGAAAGGACTTTAAAGACATAGTGAGGAAGCAGAAGAAAAGTTTGTCAGGCTGAAAAACATAATGGTTGCTTTCTTAGAGCTACAGAAGTTCATGTCTTCCAGGTATATATAGCTAACAGTTGTCAAAGAAAAATATTCAGAATAAACAGTTTGGGTGTGGAAATTGCACTACAAAAAACCAAAATCTCAGGCTTTCCTGGAAAATATCAGCATGCTCCAAAAAGTATGTATAAACTCTTATGGCATTCAGGAGCATCCTTTTGCTTTTTTAAGGAGTGTGTTAATATTATAGATAGGCAAGTCTGTTTCTCAACATGCATTCTGAGCTGAAAGTGTTTTTCTCATGGACTCTGTAAGGGAAATATAGCACAAACTGAAACATCAAAATGTTATAGTTGAAGAAACATAAGGCAGTTTATGACAAAATGCAGGCCAGTTCTGGTAATCGCTTCACAGCAGAAATGTATGAAGCATTTTATTTTTCCATAGTGCTGCTTTGCATGGTGCACATGGATGATCAAAATCAAGGAGTATTAACAGAGGATTTTCTTTCCAAAGTTCCTCTGTTTCCCAGGTGTGTTTGTTTGTATCCTTCCTCTTATATTCTCAAGTGTTTCAAGTGAAAGATACAAGAGGAACTCTGCGGTTTCTGCTGAATCTGAAGTATTTAAGCAAAATGCCGTTTTCTCCTTTTTTCGGTTCCAGATATTTGTGGATTTGGGGCTTGTGCAGACAGCAGACAAAGAGGATGCTGAGCCCTCAAAGTGCTACTAGGGAAGAAAGAGACTCTGGCTCATGGAGGTACTTTAGGTGGCCTATTTCTTTGCAATATAGATTATTGCTTTCTGAGGCAGGAAATGTTCTTGACACACAGCTAGGAATAGCTCTGCTAAGACAGAAACCAGCAGTAATAAAACCTGATAGCTGGCACACACAAGCCAATAGTCAGCTCTTTGTCAGGGTCACCCTGTTTGTCTTGATGTTCGTGGCTTGCTGGTGATAGGGGAAAGAAAGACTGATGCTGAAGAACATTTTAATGATGAATTTTCAGCTGTAAGCATTTTGCAGTTACCCAGATAGCTGCTAGAGCAGGAGCAAGCCAAGGAGCAGCAGGGTGCTTAGCTCCTGCCTCTCACTTTGGCAGTCACACATCGTATTTAGAAATGTACCTGGGGCCCACATATGGAAGAGAGGCATTTAAAGCTGCCTGTAAGAAAAGGGTGAAGCCCTCGATAGGCATGCCAGCAGGTGAGCCTGGAGACACAGCACAAGGGGACACTGAGTCCCACTTCTTCACAGGGGCCGCAGTAGAGATCCTTCCAGGTCTTCTCCATCCTCATTCTGAGACTATCAAAGACTAGTGCTTGTACATTTACTGACAACCAAGGAAGAGAGAAGCTCTCCCTGTCACCCACCAGAGACTGGTGGCCAAGGAAGGGGTGCCCTGCCATTTCCCCTTCCTGCTTTCCACTCTTGGGTGTCCCTCCTGCCCCTGCTTGGCCAGGTGTCTGCAGGTGGAAGGGAAATTCACCTCTGCCACTGCCCAGATGGCAGCAGAGCTAATTGCAGTCTGATGGGGTATTAGCTCAAGAACTTTGAGGAGCAAAGAGGAAGAGAAATAGCTTCTAATTTAAGAAAAGCAGCATAATTTTTAATGTCTTCACATTTCCAGTGTAGAAACTGAGCATTTCTTCTCACAAATTAAGAAAAAAAAATTATTTTTAATTACCCTTAAATTGCGGCTAATAATAAATATGGATGATATTATGGACTAGGAGACGTATTATGCTTATGTTTAGTCTTATTCTCAAGTAAGCCAAAAATCACATTACAAGGGAAAGTTACTTCACTGATATTTTACTAATTTTTTTATGTAAGCACCTCTGATGGTTTATTACAGATGATGAAGTAATCAGTGCCTAGAAATCCTTTGACTGAATATGGAAACATATGTAAACTGGCTTTTCAGAAGAAAAAAAAAATATTTCTCACAGCAGGCTGACAATGTATTAATGCACAGTCAGATAAAGAAAATATTAATTTTATAAGATGTGCTGCTGAACTTACATGTAGCTAATGGTGTTACCCTATAGCCCTACAATATGGTATTGCCACTGTTAGCAAGTGACCATAAGTATTCTGAGTTTGCAAGGCCCGAGGTCTGAGGTTTGTCATGCCTGCTCTGTCTGAACTTTTATTGACCTGCCAGCAGCTTTACTTTAATGTGGTTTAGCTGTAACAACACATTTCCTAATTGCAGATCGTCTACAGCTAATTTGTTTTCCTTTGTTCTGATGACTCTAACACGATGATGTCACATATAGAATCACAGGTTGGTGAGACAGCAGCTGGAGAAGTGGAGGCATCAAACACAGCTGTCTGGTGAGATGGGGAAGGGGCTGGCACTGGAGACTCCAGGGCTATAAACTGCTCAGCCATGGTTGGTCAAAGAAATGCACACCAGGCTGTGGAAAAGAGAACAAAGAAATAGTATCCAGCCTAGAAAGAAGATACCGTAGGCAATAAGTTTGGGCATCACATGGAGCAGCAGACCAGTGAAGAAAGAATGAGGCACAATAGCAAACATATAAGAAGGAGGCCAAGTTAGGTGAAAACATCAACGTGACCACAGTGCTCTTACAAATGAAGAACTTCAGATGCTCAGAGCTTGCCATAAGAAATCCCACTGCCAGAACAGGGAAAGGGGGAGTATAACTCCAAGAAAAGGAATAGAAACTAAGATATGTGTGCATACCATTGCCAGTTCTATTCCTGTTTCTTTTTTCTTGACAATTACATTTGGATGAAAAACCGTTAGACTTGTTTCAATTTTGATTACATGAGCAATAAACTTATGTTATCTATATAAGGCATGCTTGCTCTGAACCCACAAATAAGGTGTGAATGTAACTGTAGGCATCGACTTCAGAGAATTTCCTCTTCTCATTTCTTTCTCCTTCATATGTATTAAACTCAGTCATAAATAAGGTGTGTGATATATTCCATTCATCCTTAGTTTTCAGCATGACTGTCTGGTCTGTAATATTTCACTGCGATTGAAATTGATTATATTTAACACTGCCTCCTCCAAAGCCCAGCAATAGCCTCTAAATAATAAAAAGCATAGGAGTAATTTAACATATACCCAGCATTAGCACTGACACCCTCAGCACTCTCAGTCCCATTTCTGAGGTGCTACACAAATCTCAGTGAACACTTCCCTAGCTCTCAGTTTATAGTTACTGTAAAGAAACGTGCTTCCTATGAAATAATACTATTTCACTGAATAAGTCGAACTTATTTCTGGTCCTGAGTTACTATTGCAATAGTGTAGCTTCTGGGCCTTAAGGACAGCGTTAATCTGTCCTTCCCCATGTTTCTCATTTCAGCTGCTGCAATGATTGCCACTGGATCCAGCCATGGAGCTATGACGTGGGCCACATCTCTGTTACTGGGATACAAATATCTCTTTTTTTCTTTTTCTAAATATAGCTGCAGCTACAAATGGCCAGCCATTAGTGAACTGAATATTCAACAATTTCAATTAAATTGATTGTAGCAAGGAAATCAGCTATACTTCAGTTTTGACTGAGCGTGTCTGTGGTATCAGAAATGCAATATGGATTACATGCCTCTTCCAAAGATCGAGCCATATTTCCAAACCCAAAAGTGTATGTGTTTGCCATTAAAAATAATAAATAAAGCTAAAAAAGTAATTGTATTCTTAGAACCATCATAGGATTAAAACCTATGGTTCTACAAAAGAGCTATTCTTTAAACAGTCTGCTGTGATCCCTAAAATTATAGGAGGTTTGAAAGGGTCTATTGATTCTATGGCAGAACAATAGATGTCCTGTACTTAACTCCTTAATTGATTTTAATGATCCTGGTGGATACCAGCCAAAGAGTTGGAACAAGCTGTAAGGTCAAACCAAAGTATTCCTTTTGAACATTTCCGCAATCAAATCTTCTTATGTTATAAATTAATTTGAAAAGGAAAATGATCAATTATAGCACTTCATAATTAGAAACCCACATGCAGAAAAGCTAATGAGATGTATCTGAGATTTTCCATGCTCCACGGAGGCTTGCAGTAGAAGAAACGGAATGATCTGTTTTGTGCCACATTGCACACAGAATTTCACTCAGTATGGAAAGAAAATACACTCAGGTCCATTACAAGGGGGATTTTTTTTGGTCAGCGTATAATGAAATATTTCATGCACAACAGTTTTGGAAAAAAGGAAAACTTTATACTTCAAACCAATTTTAGCATTTAAGGGTATGGAATACTAAAGGTTAATATTTTACCTGCAATTCAGCTCATCTGAAATATGGCTCTGTGACTAAGTACACTTAAACCAAGAAAAATGTAACAAAATTTGAATTATCGTACCTCTGTTCCACTGCGGGATAACTATTTCACTTTTCCAGGAAGGTTGCTTTTCTTTCCTTTGCCCTTTTCCTTCTCTGTCCCAAACCCTGATGTTTTGTTGTCATCCCTCCTCTGTTCTCAAATGTGGTGTGAAACTCAGGGGAGACTGTATTTGAAAGAGTCAGTGCACCCTTCAAGCCACATGTTGGGAAAAATGGCCACCATGTATAGGGTGGGTAGGGCTGCAGGGTAATCCGTGGAGCAACATAGAGGTCTCAACAGCCTTCTACTCATGATGGAGATCTGTGCTCACACGTCAAGACACTCTTGGCTTGAGTACAATATCATATTAACATGTGCTTCAGATGAAGTTCAGAAACGTTTCTGCTTCTCTTTTCTCCCTTCCTCCCTGCTCCTCTGTCCCTTCCCATTAATTGTCCCTCCCCAATCCCTCCTTATAATACTTTTATCAATAATTAAAATATTTATAGTGAAATGCAAACACTGAAGTTAAATCATCAGGAATCTTTGTGCCGGTAGCACACCTTCATGAGTCACCTTGGTTCAGGAACATTTTACCACATGCAGAGAGACTTCCCAAGCAGGCTGGGCACACCACAGAGAGCACAGCAGTTTTTTATTTACTGGGACTAGTGCATGCAATAGATGGCCAAGACCAACACAGTGGTAGACTAAACACTAACATGTTCCTCCGGGCAAAACACTTCTGCAGGCAGCTGTCCATCAGGGATGGATTGGTGAACCTTTGCTGCAGCCTAGAGAAGGTTGAGCCTTGGTCTTGGTGCATTACCCACCATAGGCTCACCCTAATCCCTTTTCCCTCTTGTTTTTTATTTCTTCACTTATTCTTTTTTCTTTTTTTTTTTTTTTTTGGAATCCTGGAGCTGCTAGATGTTATAGAACACCTGCGGCTGTGGGATATCTTGTCTTTTACCTGCCATCTGTTGGCTCCAGCCCCAGCACCTTCTCACACCAGCGAAGCCACACTGAGCCCAGGTCATGCACCAGGGCTGCAGAAACAACACCTTTCAGTCAGAATAGCTGCATCCTTGGGTTCAACACACACCTAATGGTTTGTTCATCTTCTTATTTGATCTACTTTCAAAAATAGGGAAGCCAAATTAAGTTTTAGGATTGATCCTTTCCTACAGGAATCTCAAACTGGTTTTGGTCCTCCTAGAGGGAGGAAGCACCTCGGGAAGAAGCACATTTGGTCAGGGAGGTGTCTGTACATCTTACCAGTTCATACTTGATCTTTGTGACAGGCAGGATCCCTTAAAGAGCCATATGTAGATGTTTGTCTGTTGTCATTGGGAACTGTATTAATGCCTTTTAGGGGTGGAAAAATATAGCAGCATCCCTTGTAACACAAGAACCTGCAAATTAATTCAGTGAGTTCCTGCTGCTGGTGACCCCATGACCTATAAAGTTCTGTGAGAAGAGATCTTGTCATAGCCACTTTTATTTACATGGCAAGATACAAGGAAAAAAAAAAAAGCACCAGTTGCCAAGCTGACGTAACTCCAAAGGTTTGCAGGTGCCACAACAATCTATATCAGCTCAAAGCCCTAAATCTAATAAATTGAAAGTTTTAAAAATGGTTTGTTAAAGTTAGAGGAAAAGAATTGGCTGTGTGACCTTGCTAACAAGAACAAAACTGGTTTGTTTTCTAGATGGAAGCACTTCAGCAACAAATCTTGACCCTTTTCTGCAGTTCATTCTTTTTGGTTTAACAATTTCAGAGCTATTATTTTCACTTGCAACTGCTTATAGAAATCTATGAGCCTGTAAAAAAGTGAGCAAACTTTCATATTGTTATCTTCCTCCAGTCTTCTGCTTAAAACAAGTCACCAGAGTCCTGTGAGTTGACAATCACTTGAAATGAGAGTTGGGTTCTGCTTGGGTTCTGCATGTTAGAAAACTCTTTTCTAGAAAATAAGCATGGACCAGAAATTATGCAACAGATTTTATTTTTTTAAATTGGGAAGTGCGTGTAGTAGTTATGGAAAAGTGCTTGCAGTAAAAACAAAATCATGAGACATTGATATTTTGTTTATATTAGCTATGATAGATATTGGTGTATTTTATGTGAGATAAATATTTTAAGATCCTAAAGTGTATGCAAGTAAGGACCAAGGGAAAAGACTAGGGGGTCAGGCTATGGCAAATAGCTAACATAAAGCTGCACAGTCCCAATTAAAAAATAATTGTGAGACTTTTTGCACCTCAAAATAGATTTTAGGAGTTCCAACTAATTTTATTGTAAAAATGCTATAAATAGCACAGTAAGATATAGAGGAAGTTCATGTAGGCTCATAAAGTTTATGTTTTATGTAAAGTCAAAATTGATAAGCTCGGTTAAGGAAGGTCACTTTGGTGGTCAGTGAAGGCCTTTTATTCACAAGTATTTGTTTCTTGCATTTTTTTTAATTGTAGAAGTTATACTTTAACATCTGCCTTTTCTCTGAGAAGACACATTTATATTTTATATCTTCCCCTCCAAGTCAGTTGTAGATTTCCTTTATGCTGCCCTGACTGGGTGAAGAGCCATGCTGCTGGCACAGACCCTGCCCACCAGGGCTGACTCCACTCCACACTGCAGCACAAAGGTCTCACAGCAGAGAACAACCTAGTGGGAACTTAGAGGTATTTTACTTCCTTTAAGCATATGAAAACAAAGCTTATTTCTTAATTTGTGAGATTCATACAGATTTATGCAGACTATGGCACAGGATGCAATTCTCTCTTCCAGAGTGTAGTGTTTATACAGTTTTTGCACAGGAAAAATTAAACAGAATCTGTCATTGCAGAACAAAGAGCAACAATTCTCCATCTATTACCTTTTCGGAAAATAGAAAAAGAATATTATGTGAAGTTCATTTCATATAGACTTTACACTTATGCCAGTGCTACAGTATATAAAAATCAATGCAAATACTTAAAGCTCTGGTGAAATTAAGATGCACTTGGGAACTGAGTGTCATAGTGGGAAACAGCTGAGAACCTCAAGGGCTGCATGCTCTACATGATGGGGTGTTACCTACTGTTCTCTGGAAGTACTGTAACCACAGCTGGTTACATTAAATGAACATTATCTCTCTGATCTTCATACCACTGAGGTCTTGCAGAAAGGTAAAAGATTTCCTTAACATCATGGAGACCACATCAGGCTGGTCTGAGAATGATAAAAAGTTTGTATTGAAGTAAACCATTCAGGTGTGGTGAGCTTTCAACAATTTTTGGGTAGTTTTTTTTCCTTATTATTATTTTTATTTTACTTTATAACAGGTACTTTTATAGGGAATGCTTTAGTTTTAAAAACTTCCATGACTCTTAGGGAGATAAAGGAAGAGTTTTAAGCACTCAAGCAAATAATTTTGATAGGTCAAGAAAGATTGCTCTTTCCAAAAGTCCTGTACTGCAAATGTCAGAGTTGGAGAATGCAAAATAGTCAAAAACTAGATAGAAAACATGAAATGGGAACATGATTTGATTAATATATTCCTTGTTTCTAGTCATACCTCAGATACAGGGTCTACTGCTAATTATTGAAAAAAAAGAGTAACTGAGGTCAGAAGGGACCTTATGGAACTCATCTGATCCAATCTCCAGCCTGGAGCAGGGCCAAAGTAAAAATTACTAGGAGCTAGTCATATCCTTTCCTGGTTGAGTATACAATCTCTCCAAAGGGGGAGAGTCCAGGAAAATAGCTGTGTAAACTATTTGACCAACACTGAGAAAATTTTTTGTTGTTAAAAACTAATTGAAGTGTTCTTTGATGAAAAAGGTGCCTATTACCTCTCAGACTTTCAGGGTGCACCTTCAGTCAAAGTCTCTGTGCACTTTCTCTATAACTACACATTAGGAAGTAGAACAAAGCAAAAAAACCCCTTCCTCTCCCACGCTTTTTCCACATTTGCCAAACCACACTCTCTCAGACTTTTCTCAAAAGTCATTTGCTTCAAAATCTTTAAGAGAAGATTGAGAAATGCCACAGGCAGTGTATGCAGACTGTATATAGATTCTTAATTGGGTGAGGAAAACCAGACAGATTTCTTACCTTTTTTTTTCCCCACCTTTCAACAATTTTGTGTGCTTCTTTGTTATCCACATTACTTCAGCATACTTTCAGAAAAAAAAAGAAAATTCAGGAAACAGAGTGAATGAAGAAAGTACACTCCAACAAAGAAAAGGGGGAGGAAAGAGACTATAGCAGAGTTTCTATAGAGATTTGCTGGAGGCTAACACCAATTCTAATCCAAATACTCTGTCTGGCCCAGAGTAGAGTTCACATATCATTAGCTTTTGAATCTTTACTTAACACATTTCTTATTTTTAACCGTCTCTCCAGGCAGAAAGAAGCAAAGACTATTTTCCGAGGAAGTTTTCCAAGCAGTAATTTAGCCCTGACCAGCATGTTTTCAAAAACTGTTTTTCCAAAGGGCCAGAAGCAATATGAGGGGACAAAATGAATAGCCTAATTAGCAAGCTGAATACAGCACTAGTCTGGCATCTGAAATGACTGTACACTACTTGCTGGATGAAAGATTCACTTCAAGGCATCTTTTGCTGCTTAGTGTGAAATGCATGAACTGTCCTGTGAAAAGCAGATGGATCCAGAACCTTCTCGCAGATAGAAACCATGTTTCTACAGACCAGCAGTTTTCACCATTTGAAGTAAATGGCTCTTAAAGAGTCCTCTTTAAAGGATAGCTGCCTATGATGGAAAAAACATGAAATGATTGAACCTGGAAATGTGAACCTTGTAAAGTGAAATCTGTCCCAGGAGAGCACTGCTATACAAACTCTTTGTGAGGGGATGTAAGTACACATAGGAGTATGATCAGATATCAAGTTATGGAGTGGGAATTAAGTTATGGGGTAGAAGATGCAGGATTGCACCAAGATTCACTGCTCTGTGGCTGACCAAATGGGTTTGACTAAATTTTTTCAGGAATGTAAATAAGTCCTTTAGACTAAAACTATCTCAGAACCTGCATACATGTTTCAAAGGGAGTTTTGAAACCTGCAAAGTACACAGTGCTTAATTTCAATGAAGTAACAAGACAGCAGTATGGCTAAGATTTCACCCAGTTTCCCTGAGTTCAGAATGAAGGTTAGGTACCCCTTGGCATGGGGATCACATGTGAGGATATCCTTCAGCAGGTCACAGGTTTGAACTTCCTGCACAGCACTGCAAAATCTTTGTTTCTGCCACCATAGTCACCACTTAATAGTAGAACAGGTTGAAAAATTCATATCCTAAAAGGTCTGAGTAAAGCCTTAGGCCTAGAGCTTGGAGACACTTAGTGGCCTTGATCTTTAAGGGGTATTTACATTGAAGCTTGATTACATAACTGCATGCATATGTATGTCTGTTAAATCAAACTGCAATTATCAACGACATCTGAAATCCAAGGGAGGGCATGAATTTTCCTTATGAACAACTGTGCATTTAGAGTAGAAATGGTCACCTATAAATAAACTGTATGAAATAGACTGAAATTAGTCAGGCAGATTAATCACAGTTCCCTAGGTACATATCCTGGGGAAGTCATATGGAGTATGGCAACATTAATTGGCTTATGCTGTAAATGATTTCCAGCCTTAAAGCCTTTAGGCTTTACTACTAATCATTAGCTGGGTTTATTTTCTTTTTTCCAGTGAGGCCCACAAGGTGGTTATCATCTTGACTGCCTCTTGTAGGAGAGTTTCAACGCCAGGCCTGTGTGCAGTTTCCACTCTGTTTCATGGTCAGTAAGAGGCTGAGGGCACACCACAGATCAATTCATAGCACAGCAATACAAATGCAGATTTAAGTGATATTATCTAGCTGTAGACCCCTCTTCTTCAGTTCCATCTGGTGTGAAAAACCCAATAATGATAGAGAATATTTCATCTTTTTTCTCTTCCCTTGTCTATATATGGCAAGTGGTGTCTCCTAATTTCCTGTACTGTGTTGTAGCCCTGTCTTGAAGCTCAGGTTCAGCTGCTGCAAGCATTCTGTATCTAGTGACTCCCTATGCTTTAACCTGCCTACAAAAGCAGTGGGAAGAAAGTTATAAAACAATATACGCCAATGTAGGTATGCAAGAATATTATTCCAGAGGTTGGTATTTAGGGAAACAGAATTTTCAATCAATTGATTGGGAAAAAAAGTGTGGATTTTTCTCTTTTTAAAAAAGCAGCATTTTTTTTACCCAGTTTCTTTTCATTGGGAGTAACTCAATATTAATCTTTCTTATACTAATTTTGTAATATTTAATGGATCTGAATGCAGCACATGCAATATATATATTCGTAGGCAGAACCAGAGAAGTTTTATAGTTTCAAGTTGCATTTGCATCTTCCCAACAGCCAAGTCATTATTTTGTTCTTCCTTATCAAATGTTGACTTCTGCTGAAATCTAAATTCCACCTTCTTCTTGGAGTAAAGCTGAGTGTCTAGTGAGTGGTAGACTCACAATCTCTGTTTTTGCTACCGGGATATTCATGCAGACATTGCTTTTTTCCAGGCATCATTCAACTTTTCAAGGGAAATTCTTTGGAGCTGCAACATCAGCTCTTTTTCGCTCCTCAGAGTACCTGGTGCCATCTAAACAGACTTGTTTCAGCTGCAGCAATGCATACAGGTCTCAGCCTAATGACTGAAACAAAAAAAAAAAAATTCCAACAGTTATGAGATCACACTTTGGAGTAACCTAATATTATTGATATCTAATACATACTGCCCAGTAGGACTTAATGAGAGGGTATAAAAAAGTGAGAAAGGTTTTTCATGAATGCATAAGAGAAAAATATTGTCACATATAACATAGATTGCATACCAGATGAAGATAACTAAATTAAATTACTGAAAAAATGAATGAGGTATCAAAGTAAGATATTAAAAGATATTCCTCTTGCTAAGAGGAAGAAAGGAGATCACATGGAGTATGTGGAGGTTACCTGATCCTTCCAAGTCATTAGGAAGGTTAGCTAAGCTGTCACACTGTACCTTTAAGCAGCATTTTTAAAAAGCTGTGAAGAAAATTGATAATGGTCTGGGGGATTTCAGAAAAGTAACTGCAGCTCCAAAATTCAAACCCAGAATTCGAGTACTTAGTAAAATTTATATGATGCAAAAGCAAAGGAGAAAATGTTCATGTTGCACATTCCAGATAGCTTTGTATTAAAAAAGACATAAACAGCAAGTTGTTAATATTGTCTACAAGTATTTTGCAGTGAAGCACATTTTATTATTATATGATATATTAAGTAATTAAACACAGACATTGCAGCTATAAAGTACTTGAAATAGACAAGCTTTATGGCAATATAGCTTGTTTGCTCTCACTATCAATACATATTGCCTTAAACAGGAAAAGATACATCTTCATGAAGAGTACATACTGAAAAATATAATAAAAGGTGACCTATCAAGCTGTGGAGAGATATTATAATGATAAACACTTCTAACAATTTTAGCACTTCCCTTATTATTGCAAAAAGAGGAATAATAACTCTTCAATAATATTTATAAAGTAATTTAAATTGTGAGTTTGTGTTGTGTTTGCTTGGCAACCTCCTTGGTAGTGGAGGTTCTACACGGGTGGTTTCTCTGAGAAGCTGTGAAGAGCTTCCCCTGTGTCCAGTGGAAACATCAGCTGGCTCCAAAATGGAACTGCTGCTGGCCAAGGCCAATCCCATCAGCAGTGGTGGTAACAGACTTAAGAAGGGGAAACAAATTGCTGCACAACTGCAGCTGAAGAAGAGAGGAGTGAGAATATGTGAGAGAAATATCTCTGCAGACAGCAGCGTCAGTGGAGAAGGAGAGGGAGGAGGTGCTCCAGCTGCCAGAGCAGAGATTCCCAGGCAACCTGTGATGAAGACCACAGTGGTGAACACCATGGTGAAACAACCATGTCCTTGCAGCCCTTGGAGGTCAACAGTGGAGCAGAGATCCACCTGCAGCCCATGGAGGACCCCATGCCAGAGCAAGTGGATCCTCAGAGACTGTGACCCTGTGGGAAGACTTTGCTGGATCGGCTCCTGGCAGATCTGTGAAAAGAAGACCTCACTCTGTAGCAGGTTTGCTGACAGGCCTTGTGACCCCGTGGCGGACCCACGCTAGGGCTGCCTGTTCCTGAAGGACTACTGTTGCGGTGTGTAAACCACAGCATCTGTATGTATAACCCTTTTTATATGTGTGTCCTCCTTTCAGGTATACCTTCTAGAATGTTCTTTGTACCTTAAAGTCCCATTAGTCTCTGGTTCTCCTGTCCCTCCTCTCTCCTTCCCCATGGGTTGTTGTGTTGCCACTCAGTACCCTCTCCGCCCCCTGGCCCTCACCCGATTGGTTTATGTTGCTCTATCCGCCCATTGTACCACCCCCTCTATAACTCTGAAACCCCCATTGTCTGTGTCTTCTGCCCCTGGACTGCTTCAGGGAATATACTCCTTGGAACCCCACACAGAAGGCCCCTCTGCCTCCTTTATCTCTGGCTGACGCATCCAAAGGCTGTGTGAGTGTGAGAGAGCGCTTCCACTGCACAGGTGGGTCTGGGTGGCTGCAAGGTGGCTTGTGAGCCCCCCTTGAGAATCCTCTACAGAGGGCTGGCAGCTCTGGGAGTGCCAGGTCCTGCGCGGATGCTTAGGGACAATGCAGTGCATGGTCCATTCTGCCCTCACCACGTGGCTGCATCAGACTACATTCCATGAGAGTGACCCACAACAGAGGAATCAGTGAAGGGAAGCCCACGGGAAGGATCCACTTTGGAGATGCTAATAGAAGCCCATGGGAAGGATCCACCTTGGAGAAGCTAATAGAAGACTGTCTCCTATGGAAGGAATCCCATGCTCGAGCAGGAGAAGAGAGTGAGGAGTCCTCCCCCTGTGGAGTAAGCAGTGGCAGACAAAATGTGAGATGAACTGACTACGGCCTCCATTCCCCATCTGCCTGTGCTGCTGTGGTGAGGAGGCAGAGAATTCGGAAGTAAAGTTAAGGCCAGGAAGAAGGCTGTGGTGCAGGGAAGGTGTTTTTAAGACTTGGTTTGATTTCTCATTATCCTACTCTGATTTGATTGGTAATAAAACTAATCTCCTCAAGTTTTGCCCATGACAGTAATCACTGAGTGATCTCTTCCTGTCTATGTCTCGACTCATGAGCCTTTTGTTTTATTTTCTCTTCCCTGCCCAGCTGAGGAGGGGAATGACGGAGTGGCTTTGTTGGGGACCTGGAGTCTAGCCAGGGTCACTCCACCAAAGTCTTAGAAATATAAAAGTCAAGGACAGAACAAAAAAAATTGGGGAGATTTGAAATACAGCCAAATATATCTTGATAAATCTTGAAGAATATTATTTTATTATGGAACAAAGTATAGAAAAATATTTCAGTGAATAGTGAATTGGAGAGTTAAGCAAAAATATAAATATAATTCTGTGAAAATACAAGTGAGAATGAAGTGCAAGTTACCACTGAGGGCATTTTTTTGCTGCAAACTTGTTGGAGGGCATATTTCAATTTCACGTGGGGAATTATGTTATGAGATCAGCTTGGTAAACAGGTAGATACTATTTTATGTTCTGAACATAACAGATAAAAAACCCCAAAGTGATTACTTTTGGTCTTTCAGATAGATCAGAGAATAAAATAGCTGTAGGGGTTTTTTTTGAGGTTAGAAATTGAGAGCTGCATTTTGTGCAACTTGAAATAGTTACACAGAATTAAATGCATGAGAAGGAATCAGCAGTGGACATCTTGACAAATTTAAGGTGACAAAGTGCACCTTTAGCACTGAGGAAAGCCTCCTGACAGTAGGGAGTTTAGTTGATACACAGCCTTCTTAAATAGGCTTGGAAGCAGAGCAGATCAAGATATTAAACATTTTACACTAAAACATGTACTGTTGTGACTAATCTCAGCTGAATCTGGGTGGGTGCAGGTTGAAACAAGGGCAATTTTTGTCTCATCTTGTTTTTAAGAGTGTGAAACTGGGAGCATTGAGCTAGACCTAATATTTTGTAAGCTCATTTTTTATACACATTTCCTAAGCAGCGTTTAGTTGTGTCTTTTGATAGCTCTTTAGCATTTGGTTTTATTCAACTTGTGCTGCTGTTCTTCCATTGAGAATTCCATTAAAAACCCTGTATTTTTTCTGTGTTTGCCTCTTGGCATGAGAGTGCACTTCTTAGGGCCGCTTCATAAAAGTAATTGTCTAAACCTTTTTCTGTTCTTTGCAGGGAATATTGATCAAATGATTTAAAGCTTTTTTTCTGTCTTCCTCTTTCTGAGCAAAATCTTACAATTTCCAGTAAAGATAGACTCAACATCCTCACTGATTTGGATCACTGATGGTTCTATGATAGACAACAGTATGTATTTGACAAAATAAATGCAAAATTTAGCAAATAAAATTCAGAAAAGAAATACGCTACTGAATTGTCGACTCCTGTGGACAACACGTCTGTGACAATGCTTTATCAACCTCTTAGAGCAACTTTTTAAAACACATTTGGTCTCATAACTGGCAACATCATATTTCTTAGAATAACTTATCCTGGGGCTCACATAACAAATAGAGGCAATCAGAGATGTGAATCTCTGTAGTAAGGCACACTGTACAAGCCAAGCCAAAAGCAAGATACAGGCAGTACTCATCAAGCATTCTGATGCCTTACTACAATTTTAAAAGGCTCTGCAAAACACCTGTGAGATTAATTTGGGTATCAACTGGATACCAGAATGATCATGCCCCAAAGAACTGTGCTTGAAGGACTAGACAAGAGGTGTTGATAAATAACCAGGAAGTGTGAAACAAATGTTGACTTTCATAAAAATTTCAAGAAAAAACAAATTTCACCTCTATCTCATTCGTAGCTCTGGCAAGAACATCTTGTTCAAAATTTAGGTAATGATGTCTCTGAGTTCCTAATAATAATCACAAACAAATACAATAACAATTTCTAATCTTTGTAGATTTGCTTTTGCTTTAAAAATGTCAAGAGCCAAATGTTTAATATAATCTAATTAGATTTGGTATGGTAAAAAACCAAATTGTTAAAAATTCAGGCATTTCCAGTACTGCTATCTTTATCAAAAAGAATCTATTATTACTAGCATGTTTTTTAAAAGCATAAACTCATATGTAATATACAGAGTTTAGACAATAGGAATAAAATAGGTTATATATTGTCCTAAAGGCTTATTATTAATAGAATAGAATATGTTTGCATATCATGATTTCTCCAAAAATAAGATTTATAATCCGTGTCCAGAAACTTCACACAGACTTATTATAAGGCTCCAGAGTGTGATTTCAATCATATTTTAACTGTTTTCTTTTACTTGAATGATGACTGATAAAAATGCAACTCCTTGTTTTTACCACCTTTCTACAGAAAACAATTTCATAATAGAAATAACGTGTATCTTCCAATTGTCAAAAATATTTTTTTCTCTTGATTTTTATAGTTTGAAAACAAAAGAGAGATTAAAAACTAAACCTGTCTGGGTGCTCATTTCAAAATGACGAATGAGTTCCAACATACAGAATAGCTTGTTATGACAAGTTTTATGATCAAGACGGATTAAAATTATGGTATCTGCCACTGTGATTTTATTTGCTTCTAAAAGAAGGTTCTGAGATTTTGTTTATTCTGTATCAGGACTCACAGCTAAGCAGTTTATCCATCTCACTTAGTTTGACAGCACTTCTGAAGCAGAAAATGGATACAAAATTTTATATTTTAGAATCAAAATATCACAGAGTGGTTTGAATTGGAAGGACATTAAAGATCATCCAGTCCCAACAACATGCCATTGGCAGAGGTACCTTTCACTAAACCCAATTTCTCAAAGCCCCATCCGGCCTGGCCTTGAACACTGCCAGGGATGGAGCATCCACAATTTCTCTGGGCAACCCTTTCCAATGCCTCACCATTCTCACAGCAAGGAATTTCTTCCTAATACCTAATATAAACCCACTCTCCTTCAGCTTGATGCTATTCCCCGTTGTCCTGTTACTACATATCCTTGTCAAAAGTCCCTCTCCATCATTCTTGTAGACTCCCTTCAGGTACTGGACGTCCACAATTAGGTCACCCCAAAGGCTTCTTCAGGCTGAATAATCCAATAAATGAATTCTCTTAGCATTCCCTAAGAGATGGTCCAGCCTCTCCTGTGGTGGAGAAGCTTCCTTAGGTGGGAATTCAATCACATAAAGGCATAACTTTTGATACACCTCATAAGCAAAAGACTGCAAAATACAGACTGTGGTGGTACCACAAGGCCCAGCAGAAGTCACAGTGCTTTCACAGTTTCAGAGTGTTCTGTATTATAAGAGATACACTGACCCTGAAAGTTGCCCTGTAAAGGTAAAGAATAACACTGCCAGTAGGGACAGCTAATAACCCTGTAATTGAGCCCTATGGGCAATTAAACAAATGAACAATGTTTCTGTGGTATCATAGAATAGACCTTTTGCGTGCATTTAATATTATTCCTAGTGCCAGTGTCACAGCCATCACTGTGTTTCCAGTAAATCCCTCCTGACACTCACAAACCTAAGACAATTTAATTCAAAGATAGAATGTTTCAGTAGCCAAATGGTAAACAAACTAGTGAGTTTTCCCTTTTTCAGATATCTCAACTACACTTTCTAAATCTCAAAATCTGACCATCTTTATAATTTTATACGTCTTTGAGACTGGGAGGAGTAAAGTTATTTTTTAATATAACCTTGTAGAGTCATCTGTAGAGTTAGGATGGCTATTATGATAAAACAGTGAATTATTTTCATAATTAAAAGTAAAATGGAATTAATCTGTAGTGTAATATTTCCTCAATCCTACCATGCTTGTCAATGCCACACACACTGATAAAGGGTCTGATACTCAAAGACACTATGTACGAATTTTGGTACCCAGCCACCCAAACCCTTCAATTAGCACTTAATTTTAAGCATGGATAGCTCTCTGTAAATCAGCTACTTACGGGATTGCCCTTCAGATGACTTTATCTCATGTTACTAGGAAGAAAGTTTCTGTATTTTGCCTAGCCCCCTCAAGGGGTAAAGTAAGGGTTACTGAAAAAAGCCCATGTATTGTATGTGGTTCTTTGCTAAGAAAACACCACTCAGTGAGAGAGATTATATGGGTAAGAGCATCCCAGGACAGATCTGCATTTTGTACTTTCAGTGTTCCCTGACCATGAAGACAAACGAAAGAAGACAAACAAGGATCCAGCACTTGCTTCCTTGAGTCCGTGTAGCCATGACTCTGGGCACAGTGAGTGTTCAGGTTTGCCTATGCACTGAAGCTGTTATGGACCTGCAGCCAGTAAATTTGAGAGTCAACAGGTAGAACTCACCCCAAGAGTGACCAGAGATGAGGTGAAGTCCCTTCATGGGCAACTGCCTGGGCCAGCAAGCCTGTGGCACAAACAGCCTCAACAGCTGCCTGCATTCTGAGCTCATCCTGTATTTGCCCTGTGAACCTCTGTCAGCCCTGAGACACTGTGCCAGTCCAGTTTCTGAGAGAACCATCCAATGTCAAAGATCCCCAGCAAGGCTTGCAAATAACCCCAAGAGGTCATATCTTAGTTTTCTTTAGTTCTATCAGTGGAATGGGAGCACTTCTGTTTTGTAAATATTGAGCTTTTAGGGTCCTTCATGTGGCTCTATCCTCTTTTTCCCATTGCTCATGATACCCATATCAAAAGGCTTTTACTGACTGTTGCAATCTCTGGACAATGAAGTTATCAGTGAGGGGTCATTGACTAAGAGGAGTTTTAAAATGTAAATTGTGCTCAGTGAGGCTATCTCAGTAGTTAGTCACTCTTAATTATCCTTAATTGCTCAGCATTGCTCATGGAGGAAGTCACAGAGACGGGGCTACAGCAACTGTTGCGACTCTGACGGAAGGGGATGCTGTGATCAGTGCTGGCATAGGACAGGAACCTCTGGGAAGACATAGGAAGTACAGTGAGCAGCAGAAAAAATATCCAGGCAAAACAAGAAATTGTGACAGGTCTCTTGTTTCTATTCTACATGCTTTTAAAGGTGTTTTCTTATTCCATAATGCCATCTCTAAGAACAGTAATTTAGGGCAATAACGTGTTGTCACTTTCTGACAATATCAAGCATTAAAAATGTCAGTTTACAGAAATACGCACATATTTCTGAGATTTCAATGTAATAAACACTTATAGCACAGACAGCCTTATGCAGTGTGCAAATAAGGCCTCTTTAATTTCCTTTGAATACTCTGAACTTTTGACAAAAGATAAACCATTAATGGCTAAATATTACTTAGGATCACTACTGGTGTATGATATTCTCTCCTTTTATACAAGTGTATCCTACAGTCATTATTCTGACAAAATTCCCCTTTGGAAACAATGAATCTCTTACGTAAAGAAAGGGAAAGTGCACTTCCTATAGATGTAATTGCTTTATATAACTTGCTGCTAATTAAATATTTACTTTACTCTCTGAAAGCCCACTTTATTGTAACTTTGAAAAATAAAAGCCACAACCAGTTTTTCTGGTTGAAGAATTTTGTTTCCTGGTAAATAAAATTAAATTATGCCAATAAAGTTGACACTGCAATTTGCCAGAGAGAACTATGTAGTCAAACACAACAAGCAGAAAAATATTGCTCTGGCGAAGGATAATTTTTATCAAAGACTAATCGCAGATGGAGAAACACTAAGCTAGCTGATGAAATATGTGTATGATCATAATATAAAAGCTGAGGTCTGTACACCAGGCTGCTTTATCCCTTTGCTTGTCCGTTTATGTTTATTGTGGGTAAATTTGTAGTTCTACAGGGCTGAAGTGCCCCTAACAGTCAGCCAGAATTACATGTGAGAGAAGTGAAACTCAAAGTGAAAGTAACATATCACCACTTTGTTTCCTGGGTTTTAGGAGGATAACACTATAACTGTATTAAAAATTAATCTGTCCGGGACACATGGGTTGGCACTGAGACCAACACGTATGGGACAGCCCATATTTCTCCCATGAAATGCCCTTTTCCTCCAGAACAGGGCAGCCCTCTTCAGCGTCTGTCCTTGGCCCAGGCTGACAGCCAGATTGCTCCAGGGACAGACAGGGAGCCGGTTTGACGATAGAGATTATTGATTTTCACTGCCCAAGAAATGTTCACTGGCTATGCTAATGTAGGTATATCCAGAATTACTGTAAAAATTCTTTCCAAAACACTAATTTTCAAAGCCCTTAAAACTGATAGAGAAAATAGAGATAGTTCATTAACAGCTTCACTACTTTAACATGTAACAAATTTTGCAAACTGAAATTTGTCACACTCACTTCTTGCTGCTTCCTCACAAATTTGAGATTTTCTTTGCCCCTTAGTTTCCAGAACCCTTTTCATCAACTACTTTTTGTTTGTTGTTTTTTTAATTTTCTTGTTTCTACTGGCCCCTCGAGAGTCTAGAAGAAAAGTGCCAGTTGAGGCAAAGGTACAGAAAGCAGTATGGAAACAGCATATATACCTTCATATATCAGATATCAAAAAACAGGCCTAATTTAAAGTTTTATTCCTATCCTTTTTTCAAGGATATCTTTAAGTATTTAAAAACTTGAAAACTTTAGGGCCAAATGCAGTTAAGAACTGTTCATATGGATATAGTCCTGGTATATTCCCTCCTTTTCTTTTGCCTCAAGAAGCAAGAAATAAAAGGCATGGTATTATCCATTTAGGCCTGAGGCTGTTTCCCATCTATTGCTTAACTGTTTTTGATTTTCCTGTGTGTTTTGTGACAAAATCAAATCATTAATGGGGTATGGGAATTCTCATCTGTGATGGATCTCATAAAGAAGATTTGTCAGTCAGGTGGAAGTTATTGCTATATTTACCATGTAAATGATAACAAAACCCCACAAAACACTTAGTAAAGGAAAGCTTTAATAATTGCCATTAGCATGCCACAGTGTATAAATTAATAATAATGTCTGCAAAAGTGGAAACGTGCTTAACAACTTCAGCTTGGTTTGCAGTACTTTTTTGTTGTTTTTCATACAAGACAAACACAATTTTGAACAGTCTTCTAGACAGGAACGAAGTGAAGCCAAGGCTTTTGTAATGGCTCGGAGCAAATGTTAAGAAGACAAAAGCATGAAGGAAAACTTCAGGTTGCAATTTAACTGAGCCAGAAGATTACCTTGATTTTTAAAATTGTTTTTAAATAAGCATTTTGTATCCATTTATGTTTAGATCAGCTTGATATGAAGCACCACAAACACTTATGATAATAGATTAATTCAGGACAAGATGATTTTCTAACTTTTCTGATGACTTTCAGGGCTGAACACACCATGAAATAATTGAAAAGCAATACTTGAGTTAGTAGTATATGAGCATAATCAACAGCTCTTGTGAAAATACTTTTTTCATCAGCAGGCTTTATTGGAGGATTTATGAAAGGATGAACCACTAGAATTATCTGAAACTCATATTTGTTGATCAGCATGCAGCTTCTCCTGAGATTCCGGAAGGTGGGGAAACTGGCAGCATGTTCTCAGGGGAGCAGATCCCAGCTGCTGAAGCTAGCACAGTTTGTACCCTATTTCATGAACCGAAGTTCATTCTTTATGTATTTTATGTCAAGCCCACTGGTTTTGGCAAAAACTCTGTACTTTGTCGCCATGTGTTTGGGTTTCTTTATTCACAGATATTTGGATTTTGTATAGATGGAAAATGGTCTTCAATAGTCGTAAGATTCTTCTGAAGAGGAAATAGCTGTTTGCAGAACTGTGATATAGAGTGTAACTTTCTATACTTTTTTTGTACTCATAATGAGTAATTGTATAAGTCATAAAGCATCACAGCTTCATTCCACTTACAGTATAATTTTATTTAGATTTGAGCTTATTTATTATCTTCTATAGTTACAGGAAAACTGGTGCTCAGTAAAGCTCCTTCTGGAATGAAGAAAACCCCCACAAACACATTCCAGAAGCTATGTACCATTTTTTAAGTGATATGTGATAATGCCTTTTGTCTTGTAGTGCTGGCATGCAGCCTTAGCACACAAGATGATTGTTGAATGCCATGGTTGCATTAGTCTGCTGGTTTCTGAAAAAATTCATATGAGATTCAGCAGCTGTGCAGGTAAATTGTTATACTCTGTCTTTCTGGTTTTGGGGGTCTTAAAGGATGTGAAAGAAATGAGCCATCTAATTCACCTTTCATTCACTTAGGGAAAGATGGCTTATAGGTGTGTGTGCAAATTACCTGTCTTCTGTCCCCTGGCTTCCACTAATACATGGACTTAAAAAAATGACCAAATAATAAACTAAGGAAATTACCTATAATGACAGAACACTGCTTCCAAGCTGACTGATTTTTTCAGAAAATAAAGATAGCCTGTGTTGCTGTATTTATTCATGAGTTTCCAGAAAGCCCGTGGCTGGAAAGCAAAACGACTGAGTTCCTCTAAAGGACTGCAGCAGATAGAGTAAGGGAGCAATGGCAGACGTGGGATTTTGAGAGCTCCCAGGAAATTTCAAGTTCAAGTTACCCATCAAGAAGAGACTGCTACATCTGAGCTGTTCTTTCCCTGAACCTAGTCATCTAGGTAGTATACCCAGTAGACTACTGGGTACACTAGCCAGTAGTCAGAGTTTTAACAAGAGAGACCATCACTTCAACAGCAAAGCTACCTGGCTTGGTAAGAGGTCTGCAATCTCCTAAGGCAGCCAAATAGTGATTTTGCCAAATAGCTTTCATGCAGATTTTGAAAATTGTGAAAGGGAGAGAATAGTAACTCCTTCAATAATTTTTAGCAGCTGAAGCTGAAGAGAGGCTGTTTAGGCGGTTACTTAATAAGGTAGATATAAGCTTTACTTTCAAAAGCCAAAATATCTTTTTCCTGTGATTTGCAAGGGCTTTGTCTTTTAAGGGAAAGAGCAGTTTCAGTTCACTCAGCTTCACCATATGAGTAGATGATGGGGTGATCTATGAACAATGTCTTCCTAAGGACATGAACCCTTTCCAGCATTCTGCAAAAGAACATACTTAACTGTGATAGCAACCTGAGGAGGAGGAGGTGGAGTTTGGAGCTAGTGGATGCTGGCTCCCTAGATCTTATGGAAAAAAGTTTTATGTATTGAGAACATGCTCAGAGAACATCAAAACAGAAGCAATAGATAAAATCTGTTTACATAACACAATCTAGATCTGAAAATAAAACAAAAATCAAATCTCAGAATTCAGTGTCTGAGGTTCCTAGGAGTAAACCAAGAGTGACCTGATTAAAGTGCTGACATGGCAGAGTAAAACAGCATTGACCCAGCTCAGTCCTGACCTGGCAATTCTTCTGGGGGAAAAAAACCCCAACGACCAACCAACCAACCAACCAACCACAAACAAAACAAACAAACAAAAGCAAAACAAGCAAACAACAACAAAACCAAAACAAAACAAAAAAAAAACAAACAACCAAACAAACCAAAACAAAACCCCAAACAAAAAGAAAAACCCAACCGAAAAAATCCCTAGTCCATTCTTCTTCAGGATCTCTGGAGTCTGTTTGTTCCCTCAGAAATACTCCTTCCTTTTAAGAGTATTTGATGAATGAAGTTTCTGTGCTCCTGTAGCTCCTGTCAGGATCATGCAGTGTTCTGAGCAAACAGAGTGAGAGACAGTCTCTGCCTTCAGGGATTTGCCTGCTCTTTGAAGGTGAAGTGTGGAGATTTGGGTTAGCAAACAAATAAAAGGAAGAGGAAATACTGAGGGACAATGGTAGAACTGGAGACCTGTTCATGTGTCAGCAAGGTAAAACTCGTTAATATCTACTGAGGTTTTACCTCTCTCATAGGTCTATAAAATCAGAAGGAACCATGACGGACATCTGTTTTGTTTTCCTTCTTCACAAGTGTCATTTCTCTCTGCTCCTGCACTGAAAGAAAAGACTATTTCTTGCTGTATTAATCACTGTTGCAGTTGTTAACTTTGAGATTTGGATTAATTACTTTGGTCAATATTTCTTTGGAGGATTTCTGTGTAAATCTCTTTTTAGACAAAGTATTTGAATTTTAACACTTGAATCCCACAAAGAGAATGTTTAAAACCTCATCCCAGGTGAAACCCTGAAAGTATTTATTTCCCTAAGCTCTTGTAGCTGCACTTGTGCCCAGTGGACACCAGAAGTTCAGCAGTGTCGAGCGCTCATATTGGTTTGAATTTCTGTATGATACAAAATTATTTCCTCTGTACAAAATGCATCCTGTAAAAATATTTTTCAAATAATGTCCATTGGAAAGTGAAGCCTATGACTTAGTTTTTATTAAAGCAAGTTTCTATTTTTAGATAATGCAAGAAATAATCTAAGAGGCTGAAAGGTCTTTCAAGGAAATTCCAACAAACACTTCAGGTGTCCCTATGTGTCTCCATGCTGTGATGGAGAATAGGGAACTTTCATTTCAGTTTGTTCAAAAATTTCCAATTTCATGCAGTATTTAAGCCACCATTGAGTGAGAAGGAGAAAACTAGGGATAGTATTGAGCTATGATGAAGAACAGCATCTCTTGGAAGTGTGTCTCTCAACACGAGAGTTAAGTGGAGATGAACCTGTAACTTTCTTAGCTAATCTTTGTTTAGATCGCATTTGCTACATAAGTATTGCACAAAAAGTACAGCATAAAACTTCCTTTAAAACAGTACAGAGTACTGGATATATGAGTTGATGTTGTGCTTTATCATCTTTGTGAAGAAATATGAAGGGTATTGCTACCTCTTTGTGTTATTTTCCCCAGCTGAGAAAGCAGGACATGAGTGAGCAGGTGCAGAGCTGGTACAACACAGGGGGAACTTCTAGCATGTTTTCTGATAGAGAGCTGAGATCCTCGAATTAATTTCACTCCTTGGTCTGGATCAGACAAAATCTACTGATAAAAGTGTGCAAGTTTTCCTCAGGCATTTGAAAAAACAAATGGGGAAGAGCTTTTGTCCTATGTGTACTACCATATTTTCCCCAGAAATTCTTGCTTCAAACTGCAACTTAGGAGAAAAGATATAGCCTGACTGCTGAGTGCACTGTGCACTGCTTTGCTCTTTCCAAAGCAGGGTTCTGGTGCTTGTTGTCTTAGTCCAGAAAAATGGAACTTCAAATCTCTTGCTGGTTTTTCTCTATACAACTGCATTTTGTATCATAACCATGTTCTGATGCAGCCACTGGAGATATTTCAGGTAAGAGTGGATGTTAATCATTTACCCTTTTAAAGGCACCTGTTCTCAGACTGAAGGGGTTTGGGGAAGCAGGGGCTGGTTTTCCCTCACCTGCACTGTAGATGAGCAGGCAGCCTGTGCAAAATGCAGGCTCACACCACTTCTGCAGGTTTCTCACAGTAGGATGTAAACCAGCATCTGAAAGGCGGTGTCTGTAGGCTATCCTCACAGGTGCAGTAATGATTGCTCCAGCAATATGATCTCTCACTGTGCAAAAGCCTTACTTAACCTCTGCTTTCAAATGGTTTTAAGCTGCTGCCACATGTCAAGCACATAACAGCTAACACGTTGTTGTAAGCACACATGCTAAATCCATTCAGCTCTGACAGCTTGAGCAAAAAATGCTGCACTTTGGAAGGGAGAGTGATGCTGCTCACTGGTCCTTGCAGCCCTTATTATCCAAAATATGCTTATGGCAGAAGTGTTCTGTGTGTGATTACCAGAAAAGAAAAAAATCTCTGCCTAATTTTTTTTGTAATTATTATTACAGGGTTGTGGAGATAAGGCAATGTTTTGACTCTACAGACAGGGATTTGCTACAGAAATTTGAAGTGCCTCTTAAAGCTTCAGAAATAAATGTCTTCATTATTTTTATGGCTGTGATGGTGTTTTGCATAAATTAATGGTCAGGTTTTCAAGTGAGTGTCAGTTCCCAGGGAATATGAGGATGATCAGGATAACTCCTTCAAAACAAAAGGAAAATCTACCTAATCATCATACATCACTTAGTTCCCTATAGATAAGAGATTTGAAGAGTTTATGAAGTTTCATGTGATAGCAGAGTTTGAAAGGCAGCCATTTAAGTGACAGAAAATGCATCATAGGGATTTTGTAGGTGTAGGGAAAACCTTGACATATGCTTTTTTTTTCTGTTGGAAAACATAAAATGGTATAATATTTCATATGGTGTGACTAATCCTGTCCAAAATACAAAAATTATGACGTTGATTAACAGTGTTATTTCAAACTCAAAATATGTCCAATTACAAGTCAGGACCTTATTCTATTGAAAGATCACATCAGTCTCTATTATTTTGGTAAAACCCATATTTTTCTTTAACAAAGGCTGCTTTTACTGAAATCAGAGTTGGATGCTTTGAGTTTTGTCCCGGTTTGGGTCTAGCTCAAGGAAAGATGTCCAAAAGGACGTCTCCTCAAAGCAAAGCAGGGCACTGCCGCCCCTCCCCCACCAGGTTCGGGAAAAGAAAACTATTCCCCGGAGGAATGTGAAAGACAGAAGAAGAACTATTTATTAAACACACACACATAGGAAAACAACAACGATGCCAAAGAACCAAAATCTCTCTCACGCTGGAGCAGAAACCCGGAAAATTTGAGTCCTCGCTGCAGGGGGGGGTGGTCTCTCTCCTCTTCCTTGGAGCTGGGTCGAGGTGGGTGCCCCACTCCAAGCTGGGGAAGGGTCCCCCAGTGGAGTCCAGACGCTCCGGTGATCTGAGCAAGTCCAGAGGAGAAGAAAACAAAGCCAAGTTTTCTCTCTGTCTCTCTCCGAGGAAAAAGGAGCCGAAAAGCTGGAAAAAGCAGGCAGGGTGCTTCCTCCACACTTCTCCCCACACAGCTGAACGCAGAGCAGAGCGACCTTGAAGCACAGACTGTTTTGAAAAGTTCTCCCGGCCGCTTCTCTCTGCTCTCTCAGGCTCAGTTTAGAAGCACAGGACTCATGTTTGGGCATAGAGCGATGGTAGGGGATACACATGACATGGTCACCCCAAGACAAGTTTTCTGTAGTGCAAATGATGGAGTTTTGTGTATTTGTTGAAGCTTATTCAAATGAAAATTTCAAATCAGCATCACTTTGATTTAACTTTGGTTTTAGGTATATCCTAGTTATACTGCAAGGTCACCAACAGTGGAACATTCAGACATAAAAGCACTTGAAATGAGATATGAAATCTTCTGCCCTGTTGTCAGTTTTCATTCTTGGTGCTACAGACTTCACAAGTAACAATTTTTTTTTCCCAGTTTCCCTTTACACTGTGCCTGATAATCAGTACAAATAGTGATGCTGGACAGATTTAGCTACACAAGTTTAATTTTGACTTTGAGTTCTATGTTCACTCGAACATCCCACATTTGATTTTACAAGGTTAAAAAAGAAAGTGGAATTTTTTTTTGTAGCTGAGTGGAGTTTGGCAGTTTCAGGAATTCAGGTCTGAAGAAAAAAAGAATATGATAGAATAAAATATTGGTAGAGGTTTGAATTCCAGGCTACAGATTCAAGGTCTTTTCTGATATGAATACTGAGATCCAGATAGTCAGTATATTAGGGATTGAGAGAGGTGACTTCAGCAAAAAAAAAGATGAAATATATTGTCTTTTTAACCTTTGTTTCCTTGAATCTGACTGAAAAAAAAAATCCAATTACATAAAGGATATTTTTTTGGAGAACAAATGGAATATTCAGACTTCCTCTGAAGTTAATCCAAGATTTTTTGTCTCTGAACATAAACTTCTCAACATCTCTGTAATTCTACCACTAACACATTCTTGCAAATAAACAACACTAGACATGAGCTCTTGTCCTCAATAAAGAAAAAAAATTATGTATTATTTCCCTGGCTCATTTGGAGGTACTTGCAAAACTTACTGCTTCCCTCATATCTTTAGATCTCACATGAAATTTTCCATCAGTTCACTAGATTCTTCTGTTAATCACTAAAATTGGATTTCAAATTTTAATTTCAGCCAAAAAATATCAAAATATGCAGGATTAACTACTAGGAATGACCAGTTTTCTGCAGAGCTAACTCTTGTGAACAGGACTGTTCCTGGTGAAGGGGAATTTTAATAAATGTGTTTGCATAATAATGTAGTGATATTGGCAGTTTAATTCTAGACAACTACATTAAATGTCTAGGAATGTCGGCTTTTCTGGATAGCTAGTGCAGAGACCATTTACTCTGGAGCACAGTAGCATAGGGAGTTTGGCTCTCTTGCTCTGGAGTGTATGGAAAGAAAGCTGTTTAAGTCAATGAGTTGCATCTGGCTGGAAGGCCTGGTGCTTGGCGCTGTAGGTGTGGGCAAAAGCGGCATTTTTATGACCTGGCTGAGTTCTTGGGATCAGGGGATGTCCCCAAAAGACAGACTGCAAATAGTCTGTCTTGTTCACTTCACCCTGCAGCACAAAGCTGCAGAGTGTGAAACCCTCCTTTCCAAGCAGTCAGCCAGGGGAAGGAGCTCCAGAAACAGATGAGGAGATGGAGATAAAAGGAAAAAAGAGGACACCTTGCAAGCAAGAGCTACCTGATTGTACCCTTTTCATTAAGACAGAAAAATTCAAATTTGCTTCCACCTCTGAGAAGCATTCCTCAAGTCCTTCTCCTACTCATTCTGCTGACTCACTCAAGCCATGGAGTGTTTTTCAGTGTAAATATTAACCTGTCCACTGAAATGCATCCTCTTAATGGTCTCACTTTCTTAATTAATGCTACTGACAATTACTTTAATGCATTATTTAATCAAAGCCACTTTCAACAGAATCTTTAACATATTTTGAGACAACAAATTTAAAAATATAATTTCTCATTTCTGATTCCCAACAGTGGAAAATGCTTCTCATTTTGCATTTTGAAGCAATTCCCAAGTAACATATTAGCAACCTATAAGAAAATCCATTTGAATGAAAATAAATAGTCTTACGTGTTGAAGGGCATACATCTCCACTTAGTAACCCTGGTAAGAATGCAGGTAAGTCAATGGAGCTGCTCTGCTTATGTAGCAAACCTACATTCAAATACATGAATAGGTGGATAATGCTCAAAAACTACATTTTCAGTCATGGTCACTCCATGACTGACACTATCATAACTCGCAGATAGTCCTTAATCCAGGTTAAGTGGTTGCTTACCTTTTGGTTTATGTAAGTGGCTTACGTAAGGAAAAGGGAAGCCTGATTTCAAATTGTTCTGTTTCTGATTAGCTCTGCAAAGTCAACAGAAGCCTTGTATTTCTCAACAGAAAGATGCAGGGATAGTTTATCACAGTTGTGACCTTTTTATGTTATTTTTCACTGCTGTCTCAGTGAAGTTGACATTCCAGTTCTAGCACTGGCTACTTGTTCACAGAGTTACACAATACCTGGGTTTGTGAACTGGAAGGGGGAAGGGTGGAAGGAGAAAAGACATGCAAAACACAATCCATGGCAAAAAAATATATACATTTTTCCTCAATAAATAATATTTTTTAAAAAAATTGTTGGAGTGATTTTTGGAAAAAAAAGTGGATGCCGAAAGGCTTGAGCTGTCTATTGTGCTCGGGAAAGGGTGGGAAGAGCACATAACGATGACAAAGGAAAGGGAAGAAGGAATGGGACAGTGTTACGCAGTTGTAGTCTCACCATGGCTTCTTTACCTTGCAAGGGTGAAGCACTTTTGGGCTTGAGCATATACTCTACTATCTCTGTGAGGGTAGAAATATATTATCCCTGGTTTCTGTTTCATGATAGCAGCCCTGAAACTGGCACCTCATGATAGCAACCCTGAATCTGGCACCTGAGTCATCTCCTCAATGCCAGCTGTTTCTGCAACCAACTCACAGGACTCACAATTAGGAGTTTTGAGGTGAGCTCAGTATGATGTTATCATGACTCTTGTGGTATCTGCTGTTTTCCTTTTAGCCACAAGTCCTGAGTCTATGCCAGTCTTAACTTTCAGCTACGAGGAAAATTTTCCTTTTAGTTGCAGAGAAAAGCTTAAAAGTGTAACCTTAGTGAACTCCTCAGGTTTCACATGAAGAAAATAAAAAGACAAAAGAAAAAGTCTTTTAAGACAATAATTTTTGGGTGTTTGCTTATTTGGATGGGTTTTACTTGTCAGTCCATCTCCTTTTTGCTTGGAAATCAAGGAGAATTTGCTTTGGGGAGTGTAACAGTACAGCATAATACACACCACGTGTTTTTTTTGTATGACTATCTCATGTATTTAACATCTCTCATTATGATTTTCTAAAGGCAGGACTGCAACTGTGTTTTTGGATGAGGAGTTCTATTGTTAGAATTACTCAGAATGGCTGAGAACAAAGTCCTGTTGTGCAGCAATCTCCAGTGACCTCATGAGTAATGCTGTAATTACCTTGTTAAAAAAATACTCTTACATGGTCTCTGCTCACAAGATGCTGTGAAGCATGTTTGCATGCAGAACCATGGTTTATGTGAAGCAGTCAGCATTGCTGGTTTTAGAGATTGTGTCAATAGGACTAAAGAAAATTCACCTCAGCAGGAGAAAAACTTCCTTTTACTCTAGGAGTGGGAAAAATCTTTCTAGAATTCTGGATTGCTGTTAGTGACCTGATTTCAGCTTTTCTATGTTTAAAAAGTGCTGCCTTCAGGAGCTATATGGGATAGGTCACATACACACAGTCACAAAACAAGCTGACTCTCCTCTCCTCTATCAACTGGAACAGTTGAATAACTGGCCTTTTGTTTTCTGCCTTCTGGATAACACCCGTAACCTTGTCTCCTGGTACACATTTCTAACATAAACTATGTATTCACTAGTTATTGCAGCAATTGTCAACTTCCTCTAACGCTGAAATGGTTGTAAGGAATTCACCTGCTCTTGTGTGAGAGCCAACTGTCAGGGACAATATCCAAAGGATTATTTATACACCAACTGAACAGCATTGATTTTTCTTTTGTTCTCTCCTTAAAAAATTCAGGAGATGCGATGCCTGGAAAGGCCTAACCAGGCATTAAGGGATCGTTCCTTTGCCATGCCTCCTTTAAATACCGTGCTGACATTTCCTAAGTAAATGAGTAAAACTGCACTTGTCAAAGTTAGTTTTCATTTCAATCAATACCAGTATGAAATATGAGAGGAAAATAATTTATTATTTAGTTCCAAAGATTATTTTAGTTAGAGATGGTAAAAAGAACAAGGCTCAGTATTTTTAAGATAAGCTGCTGGTTGAAGAATCATTCATTCTTTCTGTGGAAAAAGTACAGATTATGAAATTAATGCCATCTTATACAACCCAGTCAAGATCACTGACTTTGGCCTTAATAGAGGTTCCTTTGTTTTTTGTAAATAGTGGGGTTTATTATCCAATGGTCAGAGCTAGAAATCTGTTCCTCACCAAAAAACGTCATTCCCAAAGCCTAATATTTTCTGTGGAAGAAATCTGACTGGGTGCTAAACCTTCTTAATATTTGGATATATGAAGCTCAAGAGCCTGTAGGGATACAAATAGTTACCACTGGGCAGGATCAGTGCCATAGAGAGATATAATTTCCTTGATGTTTATTGCAATTCAGCTGTACAGGTGTTGGTTATTGTGAGATTGGACCATGTGTCTGAGAGAGTTAAACTCAGCTGCAGTTTCAAAATCTTGCCCTGGTGATGCTGGGGAGGAGGAAACGAATGATACCCTGTGGTGCCGGCGGCACCCGCTTGCACACACACAAAGGTGGAAGTCAGTGTCTGATTCTGAGACAAAATGAATATAACATTTCACACAGGAATGTGTTGCCCTTTTTATCTTCTCCCTTACTTGGTCTCCTATCTTCAGTCTAGCCTCAGTCTTTAGTAAAATACTGCAGCCTACAAGAACTCAGTCTGTGTTTAAAACAGAAGACAGTCCTTCATTGCTTGAATAGGTGATTGTGCTTTTTTGTAATCAAAGCTAATAGAAGTAACATTCTTGTAGGAAAAATAAAAATGGCTTTGTAAGACAGAAAGACAGTTACTGGCAAATTTTTAAGAGTTTATGTTTTCCTAAATATATACATATTCAACAATATTCCACCATCCTCTTATTTTGGCTGCCTTGACTACTTTGAAGTCCCGCCCATGAGAGGATCTGGGGGTGGACAGATTCCCACAACACATTGTAGCTGGATCATAAAAGGTCTGCAGACTTCAAGTTGTGAATCTTACCATTATGCAGTTCATCAGAGGAGCCACTTCTTGCATTTTAGATAATTCACCATTTCTTTTTTTTTTTTTGTCATTTTTCCTTACAAATTGCTATCAGGGCTTCTTGTGAGCTTACCTGTAATTACGATGTAGGTGTGTACGTGTATGTGTGTTTGCACTTCAAGGATGCATATATATTGTACATATAGAGAGAAATTCCCATTTTTCCATCATCTCAGGATATTACAGTATTTTGGCTCTGACTTTATCCTACAGCTTTAATATGTCCATTTCAGAGTAGAATTTCAAGCCTTTGTGAGAACTCTTAGAGGTCAGGTCACCTGTAGACCCAATATTTTTATGTCAGAATGAATAAAGCTGCCCCCAAACCTCCACAATCACTTTTTCACGCTGCATCAGCGTTTCAGTCAAGGTGCAGGCACTCTGGTTTACCATTTAGCTCTTTCCAAGGATATTCAATTTCAAAAGTAATTAGACATAAGAGTCACAAGACCTCTTTTGACTTTGCCATTTGCTTAAGTGATAAAGCCTAAAAGGGCAGTTCAGTTTTGAGTGAAGCATCCAACCTGAACACCTGAAAACAACCCTCCCTGGATAAACTCCACTTACTGACATTTAGCATATTGCTGTCTCTCATTCAATGCCTCCAGCCACTCCCTGTAGTTTGCAACCATCAGGAAAAAGTCCTGACAGTCAAGCCATTGCCCGTCCTTTTAGTATCCCATTTTTAATGTTGGTGTCTGTTCCTGATCCTTTTCTGAATTACANCTTTTTTTTTTTTTGTCATTTTTCCTTACAAATTGCTATCAGGGCTTCTTGTGAGCTTACCTGTAATTACGATGTAGGTGTGTACGTGTATGTGTGTTTGCACTTCAAGGATGCATATATATTGTACATATAGAGAGAAATTCTCATTTTTCCATCATCTCAGGATATTACAGTATTTTGGCTCTGACTTTATCCTACAGCTTTAATATGTCCATTTCAGAGTAGAATTTCAAGCCTTTGTGAGAACTCTTAGAGGTCAGGTCACCTGTAGACCCAATATTTTTATGTCAGAATGAATAAAGCTGCCCCCAAACCTCCACAATCACTTTTTCACGCTGCATCAGCGTTTCAGTCAAGGTGCAGGCACTCTGGTTTACCATTTAGCTCTTTCCAAGGATATTCAATTTCAAAAGTAATTAGACATAAGAGTCACAAGACCTCTTTTGACTTTGCCATTTGCTTAAGTGATAAAGCCTAAAAGGGCAGTTCAGTTTTGAGTGAAGCATCCAACCTGAACACCTGAAAACAACCCTCCCTGGATAAACTCCACTTACTGACATTTAGCATATTGCTGTCTCTCATTCAATGCCTCCAGCCACTCCCTGTAGTTTGCAACCATCAGGAAAAAGTCCTGACAGTCAAGCCATTGCCCGTCCTTTTAGTATCCCATTTTTAATGTTGGTGTCTGTTCCTGATCCTTTTCTGAATTACAGACAAGTTCTTCTAGGCGTAAACTATCTGTAATCATGTTTCTCCGTGGGTTTCAATGTAATGTGAAACACTCTGAGAAACCATCAAAAGAGACAAGACCCGAAGAAACAAGTTTGGAGGCCTAACAGAAAGAGTTTCTAATATTAGAGAAATCAGAAGCCTATTCTCCAGATCTTCGTAATTTTTTCCCCATCTTTTGCAGTTGCGTGTTGGTAGCTGGATGGCAGCTGGAAGCATGGGGGACCACAAGAGGAGAGAGACCATTGTAGTGGGAAGTGATCTACTAATTTATATTCCATCAGTGACTTACTATTTTCAAAAGAGAGTGTCTTCCTAAGATAAAAAATAGGTCAGATATGAATTGAGAAAAAGCACAAAAGGCATGATCTTTTAGCATAGAGATTTTTATTTCATTTGCAGTCTGTATTAGAAATGTCTATTTCAGAAAGTACTCTAGGGAAACATGAAGAACTGTGATGCCTAAGCAGATTCCTGGTGTCTATTGACTTGTCTTCAAGTAAGTGAATCTCAATGTTTTGAATGTATTTTCATATATAGAAATAGAGATACATAGAGATGATCTAATACAGTATAAATATTGTCTAATAAAATTATTTCTCCTGTTAAAGAGGACTAAAAGTTGCTTATCTTAATTTCTGCCTCTCCTTTTATTTTCCTCAGCTTGATTTTCCTTGTATGTGTGGTACAGGATTCAGAAGTTCAACGGATCCTGGCTGCATCAGCAACTTATTGTAACCAGTAAAAGCCTTAAATCATGTCTACACAAGCAAGAGGAATGTTCTCACAGGAGAGACTCTATAGAGCAACACAGATGGTGTAAGGAACTTTGTCTACACTGCAGTCACTTTCCTCCAGACCAATTTAGTATGACCCCATGAAATGATTGCCAATCTGCGGCTAAAATATCTTAAGTGTGATCCCAGATTGCAGCTTTCACTTCAGTGTTACCTAAAGGGAACAAAATTCATGCCTCCTGAGACCCCCTCTGCTATGCAAACCAAGGTGCAGTGAGAGAACCACTGCAAAATTCACTTAGAAAGCATCTTCCTGAGCCAAATTAAAAGTTGTGTGGGTGCATGCTTAAATACCTGTGCTGAAGTTCCAATCTTTTCCCTTCAGAAGGATGTGCACAACTCTGCTTTGTGTATCTGGGAGTCTGAAGAGAGATCATCTGATCTGCTTTCTTCCTCTAATGTAAGATTAACTGTATTTTTCCTGCTTGCTTATAAAAATGTCCAAAAATGTAGACTTATCACTTCCCACATAATCTATTCTGGTTTGTTCCCTCTTAGTATTACTTGCTTTACAAATGGTTCTAATAAAGATTAAGCTGAGGCTTCCTTCACACTGTTAAATCCCCTTCTGCCATCCAATCCACCACAGACACAAATTGTCCTGTTCCCTTTTTCAAGAAACTTCAGTATCCTTGAAGACTATACATTGCCTGGAGGGAATTTAATTTGTATATTTGTATATACATGTATGTACAGATGTGTATGTATTCATATATTTTTAGCTCAAACAAGAAACATAAAATTTATGACCACTCCCATTCATCCAAGCAAAGATATGGAAAATGGGAATTACTTTATCCCTTGATAATTATGTCTCACAAATTTTAGTTACATATCAAGCCATTAACAAGTCTCTATGATTTCTTTCTGGGCTCTTAAGTTTTCTATTGTGGGACTTTTTTAAAAAAACAGAATATTTGATTTTTTTATAAAAAGACATTTTGTTTTTGGTTTTGATTTTGGTTTTGGTCTTGTTTGTTTCTGTTTCTGTTTTTTTTGGTTTTTTTTTTAATCTGATCTAGAGCCTATCAGACATGATGAAAACAACATGCTGGCTTCTCAGCAACATAACTAACCTCATTTTCAACTTTCTTCATACCAGTGCAGGCACTGGTTTCTGAACATTCTGATCTTTCTAGTACATTTCTCAGAAAATTGCTCCTCCAGCAATGTAGGCTGGGGTACATAGATGAGCTTAGGATATTCTGCTGGTATAGGAATATAAGTCTTGGCAAATTTTGTGTATATCAATGGTAGGCAGAAAGCTTGAAATTGCTGGTGGCATCCCTGGGAATAAACGAGCAGAGGACTCTCTCTGTGTTTAGACTCCAGCCCTTTGGTTCCTTTAATTCTTACATGTGAAAGAGAAAAGGGTTCGATGTTGGTTTTAATACTTTAGCCTGTGGGCTGTTGAAATAATTTTTAATTTACTACAAGATGATTCAATAAGTCAGTGTAGTATTGATCAGATTTAGTATTCTATATTGTACCTCTAATGTCTCTTAATGAAATTAATTTGTTTTTTCTGGTCTCTGCCAGGAAATGAAGACAAGAGATGAAAAATATTCTGTTTGAAATTTGAATAATTAAAGCAAGATAATTTAGTGAGATGTTCAATTTTTTACATAGTTTGTTGCAAGGAAAAGGAATCCAAAAACTGTCTAGCCTAAGGAGGCTTTATTGAAGGATTTAGTTTCATCTATAATCCCCATATTTTTCTAGGCTATTATATGCAATTAGTCCAACTATAGCAATTTCCCAACTGGCTTCATTTTTATTTAACTGAATTGCAGACAATACCATGAAATCATATTCCTCAAAACTAATAAGATTTTTTATTTAATACTAAGCCTTACAGAGTTAAGCCACTTCACAGATGGCTAAATAACTGGCTAAACCCGCATTAAAATTCTGTGCCAAGTGATAACATTAATAAGAGGAAACCCAGTAAGTTGCAGCTGATAATAATTATGGCAGCTAGGAGACCAAGTGTTTCCTTATAGCAGGGCTGTTACAAATCTAATACTCCTCTAGCCTCTCTCATGGAAATAAACACATTGGCATGAGAAACTAGTGTTTTGTGTTGTTGCATTATACTGCAACATCTAAATTTCTGGTGGCAAGAGATCAGTTAACTTAGGACGGCAAACCAAAGTTGTTTAAAAAAAAAGGTTTTAGTATTTTCTTCTTAGAAATAAGAAATATTTTCTTCTATGCAATAAAGGTATTTACTTTTCTATCTCTTTTGCCAAGTTCTTGTCAGAAACAAAATAATCAGTGTTATACAAAAACAAAATAGAGTAATTATTAGACTAAATGTAGTTATAAGCATGAGAGAAAGTAGTAAATTTAGTGCTATTGCGTACATTGTGATTCATGATAACTTCAGCCAATGCATCTTGCCAGTTTCATCAGAGCTGCTGGACTGAATTCTGCAGTGAATGGATTCCTGGATTATGATATTTTTAGAAACCTTTCATATTTTAAATCATATTGCCTTTACCCACCCATTCAACAATCTTCATACTGAAGTAAATACATGTGGGTGTAGCAATCTTCATTTGACAATGAAATTTTCAGTTTTGTTTTTGTTCAGGTATAAACAAGAAGGGAATTTGAACCATAAATTCTTCTCCATTTCAAACTCAGAAATGTTACGTCACTTTGTTTTTCCACCAGACATAAAAAACAAGCTGAGCAACTAGAGTCATAATTGTCAAATTAAGCTCATGTACTATACTCTTACTGGTTTTAACCCCACATGAAATGACACGTTGCTACTTCTGAGAACTTGTTTTCCAAACAAGTTTTGAGATATGAAGGTGATAAAAAAATCCAAACTTTTTTTGGCAGGACAGACACTACTTCTGAGAACACAGTCAAAGAAAATGATCATGATTTCATGTTTTATTTCTCTTTTATATCAGACACTAAAATAAATTTGATAAAACCACCAGAAAACCTGAAATGTTCATAGTGGCTCCTGATTGCTTGTGCCTTCCTCTGAAAATCCAGTTTCTTGGCATCCTTCCTTTACTGGGGATGGATATAAAGTGCTCTTCTTCGTCTACTGTCTGTCTGGAAGGTCTTACCTGTATCATCAAAAGGTAAATCAAGGAAAGCTACTAATGTAAACTGTCCTTTTTTTGGCAAAAGGACAACAAGTTTCTGATGTCCTTGTTCTAATGTGGATTACTACCACTTTTTTAAACCTTTGACCAGTAGAATTCTCCAAAGGAGGTTATGATGGAAGGAAAATTGCATGTGAGTTCCATGAGCAAAGACTGCTTAATTCAGAGAGGAGAAAACTTAACCTACTATTATATTCTTCCACCATGTGAAGGATGGACTACAAACACTGAGCAGTTAATCTTGATGTAACTTTCTATTTTCTCTCGTATTTTAGCTGTCTTTGCTTTGAATTTAGTAGTTCAGTCACACATCCCCTTCAGTGGTCACAAAGCTTCCAGAAAAATGTAGCTAACATTTTTTTTCAGTCTTGTAAATATTCTAGCTGAAATACCTCGTTTACTAGCTGACTACAACTTTATTTTTCCAAAGAAATGGCTCTGGATTCCATCCTTTGACTGAAAGCAAGTTCATGAGCTCAGACCAAAAGCTGAAGAACAGAAAGATTTTTCCTGTGCTAATTACTGCTTCTTGTTTTGATCATCAGAACTTTATGATAATAAAGTCTCATCTACTTGTTCTCTAAGACTTTGGGAAAGGGAATCATTTATATGCATGGGAAAAGTTTTGATTCCACACAAATTGTGGCCTGTATTCTGACTGGCAGACTTGGCTTATTTCTTTTGAGCAGTCCATGATCCTTTAAATATCAAAAATTCTACATAATTTTCAGTATTAAATGGTGAATTTAAAAATGTGACAGAAAATACAATGAGGTAAGGTATGTAGAAGGAAATGAGAATGAAGTGGAAACCTGGGGAAGATAACATCAGGGAGTCATCAAAGTCAGAGATGGGGAAAAATTCATTAGGTCATTTTTCTCAGCAGGGCACAGCATGAGATGCTGGCACAAAGGGCAGGGAGAGACTGTTCACTGACTTCAATGGATGCACAGCAGATTCTTGTTTGGACTGGTCTATTTTTTAATGCACAGAAACAGCAGCATGTGTGGGAATAGTTACTTAGCATGCTCCCCAAGTATAGGTATAAGTGTCAGCCCAGGAACACTCACTAAATGAATGATTCAGTTTGTGTACCATATCTGCTTGCCACACTGCTGAGCAGCATCTCCCAGCACACTACGGGAGCAAAAAGAGAGAGTGCTTTCCTTCTGAAAGTAGAAGAAAGGAAAAATCACTTGGGTTCAGCAGGCGATACTTTTGCTTTTGGTGGGCCTGACCTCACGGAATCTAGTTTTGAGTTACTCTTGAAGAAATGCTGTACTGGCTTGACAAAGATTATTCTGCTTTTCAAATGTAACTTAGCATGCTGACTACATGAACGAGTGCGTGCTTACTAGTGATGTGGAGTTTTAGGGTTTATGAGAAGGATTAGCTACTAATTGATATAAATTTTGAGCAAATTCAAGGCAATTTGAAGGAGTTCACCAACCTTTCTAAACCCGTTCCTGTCGATGGAGGTGGAGTTTCCTACTACACTTTTAGCAGAGGTAAGTGTGCACCTACCTGAGTTTGCTCCAGAGCTGGTAAACTTCTGAATGTTGTGCCTCAGTTACCATCCCCGTAACAGCTGGGTATACTGCAGCCTGAGGCTGTGACAGTCCTGGGACATTACTTTCATGAACACTGCTGAAAATTTGACTAGTCTCCATGTCACAAAGGCACGTTGGGATGTTCTGTCTCACCCCATTTTCTGAAACTGAAAATAATTGACAGCTGAAACATACTAAGAGATGTAGGGGGTTACCTGTCACTTGACCCGTCATGGTATAGTCCAGAAGTACAAACACCTGTTTATCAGGGAATAATTTCCTGAAATCCTGTAGTCACGCAAGATGCACAACATATTTGAACAATATAGTCCCCTAGTAGTCATTAATCTAATTCTTTCCTGGCAACATTTGTACCTAGCTGAATGTAACTGGATGTTTGTGCAAGGCAGCTACATTTACGTAAGAAATAAATTAAAAAAAGAGAAAAATCCAACCAATTTGCAGCACGTTTTGTCATTGCAAGTGTTTTGCAAGAAGATAAATCTAACTTTTGAAGCTTTTTCCTGGATTGTGATACTGCCCCCTAAGGGGAAAAGCAACATCCTTTTCCCTTTTGTCATGGCTGTGAAAAGTCTTCCACCCCAGCAGAAGTAGTGTTGCCACTAGCATAATGTATGTGCTAGGCCACATGCGGGCAGCTGTCACCACCAGCCTGAAAACTACCACAGATCTAATTAACACACTAATGGGTTTTCCACTCTTATACTCTCTGAGTGACAGTTTAATAAGGAACTCCACAGTGATCCTGTAAATCAGAACCAAACTTCATCTTAACAAGATACAGCTAAAGTATTCCAAAAATTAATTCTGAGGAGTTCAATATGTAGCATGTCCAGTGTATATACATAACCATTTATTTACATTAACTTATTTTATTATCTACATTTGAAAATCATTCAATGACTGTGTGCTAGCAGTTTAAGAAAGATGCATGTATTTATGAACTAAATGCTAGGTGAAGAGAATTGAATCTGTATAATTTATAAAAATTGTCTAATAATAGGAAACTATTCCACGAATATAGCTTTGCACTGAAGACAGCTATAGAACCAAAAGCCTTTAGACTATCGGTATTCCTCAATTTGGCTTCAATTTAGTACTTAAAATGTAAATTTAATATCTGTAAAACAGCTCTTTGGGAATTAATTGGATCCTGTGCTTCAAATGAAATAACTTGAAAGTAAGCCACAAAGCACAAGCTTGTTGACTTTTGATTAGGTCCATTTATGTTTTTAAGCAAATTAGGACCTGATCCAATAAAGCAATATTGAGCACACTTTGAAGTAGAGCAGGTGTTTAAAAGCCTCATTGAATCATGATTTTAAGGGCACAGAGAATTAAAAATTGCAGTTTACTTTTAATGCAGATTGGAATTATAATTCCTAGGTACTCTAATTCCAGGATAGAAAACATTACATTTTTCTCATTCCTTTGCGTCCTTGATATGCTGTCTTTTTATTTCTCTTTCATGGATAAGATGCTTAAATGCAGACTTATAGGAAACATGAGCCAAAGTAAATCAAACTGTCTTGTTCCGATTCTAAAACCTCTAAAGAAAAGGAAAGACATAACTAAAGACATATATGGCAAGGAAAAAGCAAAATCAAATGCTTTTAAAATTGAATGTTGAACAGATTCTTAATCTATGGGGGTTTATGAAATTGACTCTATATATTGCTAAGATAACTTTTTCATTATTTCCGTAACAGGGAATATTTGAAGTATTTTTGAGGTTGCTGCAAACACTACACTGTTCTTGTGGATCTGCCTGTTGTTCCCAAAGGTTTTTGAATCCTCATATTATAGGCAGCTTAGTTGACACTTTTAATTCTAGAAGTCAAACATTCTTTTGCCTGTTATTAATTAGACACCTAATGCAAAATCACTCTCAATATTCAAGTAAGTGCAGGCCTCGACACTACACACACACACACAGACACAGGTTCACTGTGCTGAGCAAGTAGTTAGAGGAAAGATGGCAACACAGACAAGACAAAAGAATTGGGTAGAAATAAGTGTTTTGTGAAAGGATATAAGAGTTACAGGGATGGTTATTTCCAAAGATTGAATTCTCAGCCATAGCTGAGGCTCATATGTGGCTGTAAAATGGAAATAGAAATAAATTGAAATAAAAGATTTTCAAGTGGCAAAGTGACACAAAATAAAGAATTAGCCACTGAAAAATCTCAAACAGAAATATTTCCTGCAAGTATAAACCAGAGTAGGTAATGTCATTACAATCCTTTAAAACCCTTAAAAGAATACTCATCAGTGGAAATGTTTAATAACAAACAAACAGGGACATAGCTAGACACTGACTGCCCTGCAAGTTCCTCCAATTAGGAACAAAGCTGTAAGGAATTCATAATGGAGAAAATCTACATATTATTTCAACCAAGAGGAAAGAACTCTGAGGCCATCAGATTTAAAGATAACTTGGGTATGGGTGAACATAACATTGTAATTTCATGACTCTAACAGAGTGCACGAAAAAGGCCAGAATGAAAACAACAGCTTTCAGAAAGGCAAACTCCAATGAAATCAGAGAATCAGAGGAAAGAGTTTTTCAAATGGCTTGTATCAGGAGAAGGTGTAAAAGAGATTAGTAATTCACAAGAATATCAAGGGCACCGAGCTGAGAAACTGTAATCTCATTGTCATTTTAATCACAAATTGAACAGCATAGAAGACAGACCCTAGGTCAGACTGCTGAGGATGGGTGCAAAACCGCAGCACTACAATTAAAATTTGGGTTAGGAAAACAAAGTCAGAAAAAGAAAATCATGGAGAAAATTAGTTGAAAGAGATGAAAGTACTCCAGAAGTAGGATGAAAAAAAGAGAGATCATTAGTCTGCTCCTGCAGAGATTGAAAGTGATTGGCATATGATGCTGAAAATTTCTGAACACATAATGACTTTTTCCACTCTTGCTAAAAAGCTCATTTGCTATCATAGTTAATATCAGGCGTGAAGGATCAAGATTTCAGCTTGGTATAGCAAGGAACAAATTGATACTTGACTTAATCAGATGTTTTCAAACTGCCTTCATCTCTTTATTTTTTTTTTTCTTCTCAGAGCACTGAAAGAATTCATAAATAAAAGCTCAGTGTTTGGTTACATCTGACAAGTTATGGCAGATGGATATGAAAAAAATAGCAAAAGGCAAAAGTGGTGTATTGCTTTATCGGAGGTTCTTGGAAATTGCAGATATCCTAACTCCGCCTGCTTAAAAAAAACATGGAGCCAATAAGCAAGAAAACTGTGAATACACTGAGTAAAGCAGAGGAATGAATAACCACCAACCTTTGTGTCTCTGGAATGAATCATGCCTGAGTAGCTTCATTGCCTCCTACAAAAGGTAAAGGTCGTATGGATATAGGAGAAACATCACATGTCACATCGCAGTTCCAGTAAGGTTTTAAACACAGGTTTATGCGCCTTTCCTGGAAGAAATATGGAAAACCATGGTTTAGATAAAAACACCACAGGAAAATGGAAAGCTCAGCAGTTTCCAGTCACCAAAAGGTCTCTGCACAATATAAAACTGTAAAATATTTGTATGAATGACCTCAAGAAGTGAACAGAAGGTATGGTCATAAAATATGAAGGGCCACCAAGGCAAGAAGACTGCAATTATTATCAAGAAATTCAAAGAAATCTTGTCAGATTTTAGATGGGATCAGGAAAAACATGCTATTTTTCTAGTTCAAGTTATTGCATACAGGCAGGAACAAGCAGGATAAGCTTTTGACTGCAAAATGACCTGATTTACAAAGAGAACAAGGATGAGTAACCTTTTTGCTGTTGAGGGAAGCGGGCAGAGGGGGAGTGGAGAGAGGGATAAAAGCAATTTCCATGCAGAAAATTTGTGCCTATGATATTTGAAGTAGATTTTCTCTGATGTCTACATTACTGTGATAAGGTCTCAGCTGGAAAATTACAGCCATCCTTAGATGCTTCAGCAAAAAATCATCGCTCAAATGAATATTGTTTGGGATGAGCACAGATGTAGAAAGCATGACGTGCAGGTAAGTGTCAAGAATACTGGGTTTCTTCAACTTCGAGAGGGCAAAAGCAAAATGAGATGTGCCTTTCTTCAAGTATGTAAAAGAAGATTCAAAATAGAAAAATGATTTTGTTCTATTTCTCTGTGACAGACTGCATTAAAATATTTGGCTTAATTTGCATCTTGTAATTAAAAAATGCTTTTAAAATTATAATGAATGCAGGAATACATTGACTAAAGTGATTGTTACAGTCTCCATCACTGGAGGTCAGACCAGCTTCTACATCAATTGATAAACTGGGAGTGGGAGTCTCCTCACCAACCCTTAGACACTTGTATAAGCTATTTAGATTCTACTTTCGGCACTCAACAAAATATAGTAGAAAAATTTAATTACCAATTAATCTTCTCTGTTGTAGACCTTTACTTTAGGATGAGATTGATTTCTCTCCAGGATTGTTCTACTGATGATTAGGAGATTGCAGACAATGAGACAGATGCAAACATCTGTGCTCCAAATACCCAGAAATGGTGAATACCTCTCCTCAGATTGTTACAAGGCTTGTCAGTTTGCCTGGCTCTGGTACACCCACCAAGCAGGTCCACTCAGATACTAGCAGTATTAATAAAGAATTAAGCCTTCTTATTAATAAGAATTAAGCTTGGGTGCCAGGCATGCTATGGCTCTGTTTCACAGTGTTCTGTATTATCCCATCATGAACCATTGCTGCAGCCAGAAAGGGGAGAGCATGGTGCCTTTGCTCAGCTTTTGCTCTCATTTGCAGTCCAAGTTTTGAAAATTCTACTGGTGTAATCATTACACATACATGACTGAATCCACAATAAGTCAAAATTCTATACCTAAAAGGAGAAAAAAGAAAAGCAATGGGAAAGTAAAATCTACTCTGTTTATCTGTCTGACTTGCTTTTTTATTTTTGGTTCACCTAGGGCTTAATAATTCCTTTTATATCAAAGAAGATTCAGATTAAAACCTCACATTTTTTCTCTGTTACAGTATTCTACCAAAAAAAAAATCTAATCACTTCCTTTTTTATGACGGTACTTCAGTAAGTCTGGAATACGTTCATGTTCTTACTTTTTTGTCATTTTATATTACTAAAGTGTGAACATCTATGTATTGGACTTCTGTAGACTAGAACTCTTGACATATATTATAAAATTCAAGATAATTTAAAAAATTGATTGCTATTCAAATTTTCAAACTTTTCACAGACTTCTTATCACTTCTTATCAAGTATTTAATGTTTTCTTTGAAGTCCCCCACCAAATATCCCTTAAATTATAGGGCTTATTCTGTTGAATTGTGCACATAATTCTCATTAGCACCAGTGGGAATTACATATGCACATCAAAGGAATAAAACTTTTATTTGCCAAACAAAATTAAAGAAGCTGTTTAGATACATAAGCTTAGAAGTATGTCTTGGCTGTGGTTTTCTCTCCTCAACAGGACTATAGCAGGACTATAATACTTCCCTTACTTTTTGTCTTTTTCATATTTAGGGGCAGTTTAAAAGGCTCTCATTCAGAGGAATAGCATAAAATTATGTATATATATATATACACATATACAGATATATATATATATATAACATATTATATATATGTATATATATTTTTATATTATGTATATTATATATTTTTATATATATATATATATATATATAATATATATATATATATTCCCCAGCTCTCATGAGAGACATTAACAGCTCTAAACTGCCCAAGGGTATGTAAGGCACAAAACAATTGTGGCCAGAAATGCAGCCATGTCTGAGACCTACACTGTAGTCCTAGTCCTAAATTTGGCATTTGGAGAGAAGTGAGGTTCTTGGGCTGCAGAAATCCATAGAGTCAAGCTGTGCATTCTTGCTTGAATCAAGCGAGTCAAAGGTGTTTAAGATCTTAGTTCCATTTGTGCTTTTACATATCTCCTCGTGGTTTACTTCCAGTGTGAGTTAGGCACAGTGCTTCTGTATGTTCCTTTGACGTGCTGTGGTGACACAACTCTTAATTCCTTTTTGTTTTCACTTGGTGCTTATAGCCGCCCACAATGGAAGATATTCATGCCCCCGCTGTGGGCACCTACATTTGGTGTAGTTCAGAGCACAGAAAGTTAGATATCTTGCTTTCTAAGCTATCAGTGGAATAATTAAGTTAGCTCTCACAAATGTTCCCCCAAGGCAGATGACAGGAGCACAGGGCATAGTCAGTACAAAGGTACAATACCTCAGTGAGACACCTGAAGGTATGGGGTAATTGTATCCTTGCTCCCAGGTTGTTGTCTCTTAATGAAATTTCACCTCAGAAATTAGCCATAGCATGCTCTGAATTTCATCCCCAAGCCAGTTCTTATGCCTCTCAGCTGGAGAACAGCTCTGAAAGTCTGGGCAGCTAATGGAGTCTCAAAATAAGAGATTGTTCTCGGCAATACTTGTGCAGCTGTTTATGGCATATAACCTGTGGCAATAGTAAGAGCCTCTGTATCAAACCTGTGAGCTGAATCACAATCAGCCGCTCTAACATAACAATTCTGGCTTTAGAGTTATATTGGCTTGTTTTCCTTTTGTATAAAATATATTTTGAATGAAATGTATTATCATATCTTTCAAAACAAGGAATGGAAAAAATTATATAGTCCTTGTTAAGTGGTTATTATTATACCTCTTTTTGTTGAAAAATTATATCTTTTTATTTCTTTAGTCTGAACTCTTTTACACTAATTCACAACCATGGGACATCTGTTCTCCACTATCAAATTCCTGTTTCCTCACTAGGCATGTATGAGAGGTTATCAAATCACACATAAATATTTGCTAAGATTTCACAATCAATGAATGACTTCTCAAATTCTCAAGCATCTTTCCAGTCTGCCAGCTGTTCTTGTGGCTTGTCCATGAAATCTTCTCAGTTTCCTGGTGACCTCTTTAATCAGTAACTTCTGGTCTGTATAAAGAATTCCTGTGTGAGATGGAAACAGTGCCAAATACAGATACTCTGACTGCCTTTACCTCCACAAATTGTACATGGATTCATAATATTAAAACCTCTTCTCAATGATCCCTTTTTCCCCTGAAAATTTAAGCATTACAATAAACCTACTGAGAATAGTCCCAGGCTCCTTCCTCATCTGCGAAGGTTGAGGGAAATAGAGGCAAAGCAGACAGAATATTTTAAGAGTTGCTCCTTTGGTCTGACTACTCCAGGGGGATCTCCTGTCAAAGTAGGCATCCTGCATGCATCAGGCTAACAACTTCCTACAACCAATATGAGGCCTCAGCCTTAGTCTGTATCCACGACTTGCTGCTTGTTCTTTTTTCTTCCATCGATAATTGGTTTTGTTTTCAGCAATGGAAGGTATAAAGCTGGTTTGACAAGATCTGTTTTCCATAAACTTATTCCTACTGGCACAAATTACGTTACTTTCCTTTAAACCTTTATTAATAAATTCTTATTATCAGTTTGTCCACACTTTTCTTCAGGGTTTATGATAAGGTGACAGACATAGTTAGTTTTGATCATAAATTGTCTTTTTTCCATATTGGCTGTTCCATGAGCTATTGAAAATCAACATTAGCTAATGTTAATGAGGGTTTCTTCCTGAACTATGTAAGTGCAAGTTTTCCAGTTATTCTAGAAATCCTCATTTAAATATGTGTAGTTCCTGTAACTGTTGTTAAAACCTTTCAGAGTTACTGATGCCATAGAAAATAGTTCATCGTATGGTATGAATGAAGTAGTCTTCTGACATCTTCTGTCATAATATCTATTTCTGAATGCTTTAACCTGTCATGTAATTGAAATGAAAGGGTAGAGTCTGCCAAACCTCATTGATCAGCTAGATTTGATTTATCAGTCAAAAGATGAACCCCCTAATCAAGCAAAAGTGTAATCAATACAACTCACTTCAATTTCTTTTTCATGCTCTTTGAAATATACTTTATTCTTAAATCTGTCTCTAGACGTCCTTATGCTTTTCTAGAAATTTTATCACTTTCCTGAGTTCCTAGCTTTAGCTTATTGTTATAAACATCCTCTTCCTTATGTTTGTATTTCTCCTTTAAATTGTATTATAGCTGGTTTTGCTTCCAATTTATTCTTGGTTTACTCTGACATTATTGGATGTCTATTAAAGAGTTCTGAAACAAGACAATTAAAAATTTTAATCTTTAGTTATATCCCTCAAATGATTTGGCTCAGGATTTATCCTTTATTGAATATTGTTGTTTTAAAGAAAGAGGAAAATTTTTCATTTTATTTTTTTTCCCACACAACAAAACAAAGCATATTATGACCTCTTGTACCTCGATATCAGCTCAATATAAGGTCTACTGAAGGACTCTCCTTACTCCAGATGCCATGTCGTGATTAAACTCTTGTTTCCTAGGAATTACATAAAAAGGTTTCTGAAAATCCCAAAGATTCAGTGTTGGTGTAAGTACACGTTTAGCAAACTGAAGTTCTTCACAAGGACATTTAATACAGGAACTGTAAAAATAAAGCCTCAGGCTGAAAGTTGTGTCTGGCTTTTTGTTTGCTTCTTTATTTACTTTTTAAATAAATTGGATTATTTTAAAGTAGGCCTAAAGTAGAAGATAAAACCATCTTTTTTAGCATTTTAAATTTTATTTTCCCATTTTCTATTATCAGGGCATCTACCAGAGAAGTTAAAACTCATCCAGCCAGCAACATCAAGAAAGTGAATTTTCAAATGGACCCATTCATAATGACCTTCATCAGTTTATGATCTTGAAGTCATAATAATGTTTCTTATTGTAAAGTTTAACTTTTCTGTTATTTGAAATGAAATGGGATTATTCACATATTGTGGTGTTAATTAGTGGTTAGCCATTGATATTATGGGTTATTTATAAAATTTATCTGTTGAACAGAGAGATGCATACAATAATAGTAATAGTCCAGTTCTCACAGTAAAAAATTCCCATTATTCTCCAGGGGAAGAGAATGTTTAAAGGCCATTATATTCTCCACAGTCAAAGAAAAGTAAAAATTATAGTATGTGATGGAAATGGAAAATAATTTATCTTACAAAAGGAGCATGAAACTTTCCTCTCAATCAGGCAGATACACAGACTATACTGGTTGGGCTTCTTGGCTGCCTCCCACGCTGAGGCTCCCACTTCACCCAGTATGAATGCACAACTTTAAGACAGATGAGTGTTCTGTCCTTGGTCTGAAAGTAGCTTAAAAAAAAAAATGTTTGTGGATAATTGCCTTCATGTCACTTACAGTACTTCTGTAATGGGAGCAGACAGAACTGTGTCCCAGCCTGGTGAAGCACTAGGAAGGTGAGCTGGGATGCCCAAGAGGAAGCTTCCTTGGGGAAGGAGTAACATCCACCTTCAGGTTATGCTGAGGAACAGAGTGGAGGGTGAATTCAGATTCAGCAGTCTGCTGTGGTTCTTCCTGTGGAGCTCTGCTGATGCCCGCCAGAAATTACCAGCAGGGCTCTGCCTTGGTTTGACAGTGGTAAATGCAGACAGATGGCTTCACTTGTTCAGTCAACTCTGTGCTAAAACTAATTGCATTCAAAGGCAACAGTGCTTTTTCTCTGGGAAAGAACAACTTCTTTCAACATATATAGATCCCATAATTAATTTAAATCCCATAAAGTATGATCGTCTGTGTGAGAGAAAGTGTGAACTGGAGATCCACTAGTAAAGAGTGTGTTTTGGGTACACACTTTCTATCTTCTCTCTAAACCATGCAAGTGTGAATAATTCTGTGAAATGTCATCAGAATCCTTGTTACTGTAAGCAATTCTGTAAAATCAAAACCACATACTGCAGTAACTCAGGAAATTTTTTATGTTTATTTCCAAATTGGTTATTTTTACACCACTCATCCATGAGAAAAATGAATTGCATGGGGAAGAGTTTGAGAGTTGAAAACAGTTTGGGTTTACAAACAAGGGACTAGAAAATTATAAAAAGCTACAGTACATTATTTTTGTAATTGTATATAAAGAAGTTATGCCAGAATATGTTTGTAAGTGTCAGAAAGTTTATATTAAATAATTCGCTTTATCAGTCTTTGACGCTATCTTGCCACCTACTAATCCTACACAACTGCATTCCTGACTTTCATGGGCATCTGTCGGTACCAGTTTACCTGACCAACAAGAGTAATAGAAACCTGCAGATGCAATTTATCCCTGCTCAAACAGCAGTAACAAGAAAAAGCATGCAATAATGTGATCAGCAGGAGTGAACTGAAAACCTCACCCCAGCAAGAGTGTCACTTGCCCTTGTCCATCAGGGAATGCTGTTCTTCTGCAGAAGGAGCTGGTGTGGGGTCATGCTGGGGACATCTGCCATCAAACAACTCCCTCCTGCTCCTGCAACTGCAGCTTGAGTGGCCAGCATGGACAAAGAACTTCCCCATGGGCTTCCATCTGCAAAGCAATGGAACTCAGCACTAGTGTTACCTTTGATAGATTCTTCAGGGCTACCAACACGCAGAACAAAGGAAGAGAGAAAGTATAAATAAGTGAATTAATTTTCTCACTCTTTTTTTTTGAAAAGTGGGTTAGCATTACAGCTGTCAGGTTTCAAAATTAAAGAAGGCTGAATTTGGAGTCCTCGTTACCCTCCTCCAGTAATTCCCATTGCATTCCAATCAGGACTGATGGACTCCGAGGGATGCACCAACCCTGCACATTTGCAGGATTACAGCAGCTCCTAAAATGCTGTCCACCTCAAAACTTTGCCAGAGCTAGTTCAAAGAGCTCAAACACTTTCACTTGTCTACTATACAGTAGAGAACACACAAGTCATATCACTCACCACGTAATTATAGCCTTTACTCTTTTCTCTCCATTTCTAGTTGGATTAGGAAAAGGGATTCATAAACTGGATTCCTCTTTCGAAACACCTAGGATAAATAAAGTAAATCTATAGCTTTAAAAATATTTATCTATAGCTTTTATAGCATTTTCTGTAGATGCCTATAAACCAGAACTGCAGAATGAAAATGAGTATGCTATATTCCTACAAATGCCACAGTAATAACTGTGGAAAAAGTCTTCAGCAATCATATAGATTTGGTTATGTTCAGAGAAAGGCATCAGCAAGGGGAAATTATTTCCAATCTTTCTTGCAGATATCCTATGAACTAAAAAAAAAGATAATTTAGTTACTTTTTATTTTCTGTAAAGCAATAAATGAGATCTTTTGGATTAGAAATTAGTTAGAATGGATTAGAAAATATGATAAACATATTTGCCAAGGTTTTCCCAGTAATTTCCATTATAATTGTGTATTCTTGAATTGCAATAAAACTTTGATAATTCCCAGGGCCATACTTTTACTGAAAAACTGTTGTCTTTGTAGCACATGAAATTAAAAGAGGTACAAATAAAAGCAGCATAATAAGGATTCTTGTAGTTGGGTTCTAATACTTGCTGTTAAGGACACTGCTGATATGTGCCTGAAGAACCATCTGCAGTGATGATGTTGTACTAATTTCTAAATCATTTATGAGCAAACAGAGTAAACACATTGATATGATTTTGAAACCTGTTAACTCCAGAATTAAGTCTGAGAACTATAATCATTACACAAAGTTTAAAAGGAGTCAGGTGTATCTAATGGCATTTAAAAAGTTTTATTCTCTAATATCTGAGTGTGAAAATTATTATTATATCTGAAGTCCATGGAAAAATGAAGAATATGGTATTATCTTTTCATCCCTATTGCTCATTATCCTCATGCATGCTTTTCAACCCCTTTCTTTAAATGTCCTTCAAGAATATAGTATTTGAACTACTATGAAATCCAGGAATTACACACAAAGATATTTGTTTCCAGGTTTGAAACATGGTATTTGACTCCAAATTGCACTCATATAAGGAGCATGTACATCAGAAGTACAACTTCTATTTCAGTCAGACACATCACTGGGCTTGTTGCATGTGGTGGGATAAAGTGTAATGACCATGCTATGGTCATTATGCACAACATGGAATACTCCTATTACAAAACTTTGGATTATTCTTAGATTCAAATTTTGAATAAATTTTCAAATTCCTGGCCTTGATGCTTTGTGATGAGGAGACTTTTGCTATTGTATTTTGTACATGATAATACAGCATATTCTCATGAAAACTGATAAATATAGCAGCTAAAAATTACTTATACTTTGAAATCATCTTTCTTACTGCCACAGAAACCTAGTTCTTCTTTTTAAGGTAGTGTGACACGGAGTCCTCCATTGCTGTGATACTAACTGCACAACGCTTCAGACTTCGGAACTGAGGATATTTTCTTCTCTACAACATAAGTTTAGGTTTACATCTAAAATATTAAACAACTGCTAATAATGCCCTGAACTTCAAAACTATCAGGTGAGTTTATTTTAACAGCAGTGGAAAAGCTAACCACTAAATGAAACACACTGAAAACAGTCTTTAATAGTGTCTACCACGTTACAAAAACTGACATAATATTTGATGTATGTAGTGAAAAGGAAAACCAGGAAAGAAAACTTGTGGCTTTTGCCATAGCTATAAGCACGTGCAATTATAAATTTGAAGTGAATTGAAAGTGAACAGAACAAAGAGTCAGATGCAAAAAGACAGGCCACTTTTAAAATTAAATCAGTGCAAGATCTCATATGTGTCTTGAGGAATAAGACTACCAATGGAAACTTCGGCAACGAACTGTGAGAAAGGAAAAACTCCTGATTTAGTTATCACTTCAGGTGAAACTGTTGAGTCCAGCTAACAGACACAGATTCAGAGTGACATCCAAACTCAAGATTCTGAATACTGATGAATGCTGGAGTACTTCGATTTGCCAAGCAAAATCATCTAAGAAATTCCATTTTTATAAGGCAGTTAGAATTTCACAATTTTTTTTTAATATACTTTATTGAAGGTAATGCAGGACAGAGATAAACACCTTAAGTCTGACCTAGAGTCTCAATGTCATGACAACAGACTGCTTCGAGGAACTATTCATATTCCCATGCAGGCTTGTCAGATTCCAGTTTTTTCATCTTGAATACTCATGCATATACAGGCTCTGTCCAATTGCCTCTTTTCCTGACATTACTTTGCCTCTAATTCCATTCTCTACCTCCTATTCTCATTCACTTTAGACCCTCACTTTCTTATGTATTCTCGCATATGCATAGTAGGTAGCTGCATTGAGTGTAACACAGGAAATTCAAAAGAAGTTCTGTAGCTGAAAAATGGATGCTATTTTCTCAAGTCCCTGATTTTGTTTATAAGGTGAAGGTGAAAAATCGAAAATTAATTTATGTCACATTTAGAACTGCATATCGCAATAGCAGTGGCATAGCACTTATGGTAAGAGTCTGTTTAATTAAGCTTTCAAGTAACAATGGAAATCAATTTGAAATATGTACTGACCTTTCGTACTTTTCAACTAAATTTTTATGATGTATTTTTTAAAATAATTACTTTTGAGAGAATATTTATCATCATTTCTCATAGCTCCCGCCCACACTTTTCTCACTCTCCCAGACACAAAGACCTCTAGTTGAGTTACACGTTAAGGAATGAGTTGGAAGATACAAAAGAGCTTTTTTGCTATAATAAATGTCAAATGATACAAACTCAAAACTTGCAAAGTTCAGTAGAGAAAGCAGTTCTTGGTATGTGTCAAAGGCTTGAGTCCTTCGTGACAAACCAGTCATGAATCTACTGGGGAGGTCAAACAAAACAGTTGAAATACTCCTGCTCCCTGAGATCAGAAAGGCTTGTGATATGAAAATTTATCTACTTTTATTTATTTTTTATTATTATTTCTTAAGTTAAATAATACTGTAATATATGATGATTATATTAAATGCTTAAATCTGTTCTGTTCTAATTCTTGTAAGTATAAACCTCCAGTAATTCAAGCACTCAATTAAAAATTCCAACTAAAGAGTAAAGTTTAATTTATTATTTCATAGGGATTTGTGGTTAGATTACAATCTATATATTTCCATATATAACCAATCATTACATGGTCATATCAACTAAAGCACTGAAGATTTGTACATCAGACTCAAAGGCTATGAATTTGAAAATCTGGAGGAAGAAGTTTTAATTCTATAAATTAAGAACTTTATCGACTCATACTACAATAAAAAAATTTCAGATGATAGTTTTTTTGAGTCCAAGGTCTAATTTAAGGATGTAAAGTTAATATTTTTTCCTTACTTCCAAATCCACAGAAGTATCTTTTTAATGAAAACAATACAGCAGTCCAATCTGATTACAAAAAATTTCCAATTCCATTAAAAAGTGTTTAAGAGGAGACGTAATCTGATCATGATGGTTTCCACAAGGACAGTGAAGGAAGAAAGACATTTAAGATTGCTTTTTCCTAGACAGTTAAAACGCAACTGCAAAAACAACCCCAAATTTAAGTGAATCAACTTGGTGACACATTCTTAAATGTGTGAGATTTTCAGACTGATCAGCTGCAGCTGGCTATGATTAACCAGTCTTTAATAATAACAAAATACGTTGCACCACAAACTGTCTTTTCAGCTTCATACATCCTAAACTGACAGTATCAATTTTTGAGGTTTAATTGTGATTGTAATTACAGTGAAAAGTATAATGAACACACAATACATCATTTGATGACAATTCCTTTGTAACAATGCCTAACTGCCTTAGTTCAGGAAAAGCAAAAAGCCTTGATTCTCATAGCTCTGCTGCACCTCTAGAATTCTAATATTTCAAAAATATTCCTTAACAAATTACCTTATTAAAACCTGTATGTAAGTAGCCAGTACAAATTAGAATTTTATTGCATTAATGCAGTAAGCAGAGAGATGGGATTTTCATAATTAAAAATGGAGATATGTAAAAACATGTAGTTACTAACTCTTCTAATGAATCTAGACTACCAGTTGACATTCCATTCATGTACAAGCTGCAGTCTAGTACTATGTGTGCTTACTATGGCTTACAAAGACCATGACAGTGACTGAACAGTTGAGATATCATTGCAATTCCTACATCTGCAGGAGAGTGGCAGGGTTTCTGGATGTGCTTCACCTGCTTTGTGTTTAATTTATCTACATGCATCCAGAAGCAAATAATAACTGTGGTCTCTATAAAAGTCCTTCTTTGTCTATTTATTGTTTCTCTCCTGGAGTGACATACTGGAAAGGAGCACAAAGGAGACAGGAACATTACTTGAGTGATGTCCATTCTCAACCAAGGAATCTTAAAAAAAATTAAGTCCATATTTTAAATAGTTTGCATTGCCATAACTTCCCTTTCCCTGAAATACAAGAATAAAAGTAAAGGCAGCATAATCCAAGCATCTATCAAGGACTGATCAGAGAGCTCTAAGAAAGGTTCTTGATTAGCTTTGTGTTAAATGACAAAGAAGGCCTGGGCTGCCCCCTGGGTGAGGGAGGTGCTCCTTCTCTTCTACTCAGCACTGGAGAGGCCACAGTTGGAGCGCTGCACAAGAGAGATATGGAGCTACAGGAGAGATACAATGAAGGGCTGTGAAGGTGATTAAGGGACTGGAGAATCTCTCCAATGAGGAAAGGTTGACAGAGATGGGGCTTTTCAGCCTGAAGAAGAGAAGGCTCAAAGGCAATCTTGCCAGTGTATACAAACACCTGTAGGGAAGCAGTTAAGAGTATAGAGCCAGGCACTTTCCACTGGAGCCCAGTGGCAGGTTAAGAGGCAGTGGGCAAAAACTGAAATATAGACGGCTCCATCTGACCTTCAGGAAACCCGGTTACTAGGTGGGTGACTGGACAATGGCACCAGTTGCCCAGAGAAATTGCAGGGCTCTCCATCCCTGGAGATATTCAAAAGTTGTTTGGACATGGTCATGGGCAACCAGACCTAGGTGACCCTGCTTGAGCAGGGGTGTTGGAAAATGTGGACTTAGGGGGTCCCATCCAACCTCAAACATAGTCTGAGGCAGGCAGAGGCCAACACTTAGTACAGCAATCTCTGCCAAAGCCAGCCTGCAGCATCATGTAAATTTCTTCTTACATGAAGATATCGACAGGATTTGTGGAATCCATCAGAAAGGCATTAAAGAGTATTATCCTCTCTATTCTATTAGTCCCTCAAGCAGCTGGTTGCATCTAATACAAATGGAATATGTATTATGCTATTAAGACATTTCTTTTTCTGCATTAAACACATTGTACATGCATGTAATTTAGTAAAATAAAAGTCATTTCCTTGCACAGGATGAGATTAGACAGCCTATTTTTCCTTTTTAGTATCAACAGAACAATGGCTCTTCAAAAAACTAATTGAAATTGGCATAAAAAACACTATAACCACTATTCATTTTGCAGAAAAAAAAAGGTACTAAAAAGAACCCATCCACCTTAGCACTTTCTATAACATCGATGTAGTGTATAAAAAAAAGGGACAAGAAAATTCAATAAAATTGTTTCCTAAGGTTTATATACAGGGAAAATAATCCCTCTCTGTCCTCTTAAGGTGCTTGCAGTCCATCCACTGTGGTAACAAGTTATTTAAATCAACCTCAGCAACCTTAAAGTAAATATTAGCTTTTATATATTTCACATTTCCTATTACTGTAAAAAAGAAAGCAACCATTTTCTCTTTATTGCTGCTGTTTTTCCTGGAGCAGCATTAGGGAAATTTCACTGGCTGCATACCTTAAAATAGCTACCACCCAAGCATCTAGCCACATGCTGGTGATGCAGAGGGGCTCTGAGAGGAGCTGCAGGGTGTCTTTGCTGCAGGACCTGCGTCTGGATCTCTTCACATTGCTTAAGTGAAAGCACCTCCCTAGCTCAGGCACCACTGTGTTATTCATCTTTAGTGGAGGCAACTGCTTGCTGAGAAGCAAGGTCAGTAATTACTGCAGTGTGGGGAAGCTCATTTGAGCCATGCTGATTCCAGGGCAGGATCTCTGCTGGTTGGTTTTTTCTTTCCACTCAGTCAATTCTCACCTCTTTTTTGGTTTCTCCTTAGACTCAGCTTCTGATTCATTGATGTGCTGCCCATCACTTTCCTGGAAGGAAAACATGACCCAGAAAACATCCCAGCATTGCCGCCCAAAAGGAAACATTTCAAATTACTTTTTCAATAATACACTGTCATCTGGCCTAGTGTCCTTCTCTACGCTCCAAAAAAATGACTATTAGGTTTCTCTCTTTTTTTCCTATGTTGTAAGGAAAAGCAAACAGGCACATTTTAGTATATAAACAACCTCAGAGATTAGGATAGTAGGAATTTATGTTCCTGCAGATGTTTTCTAGGTCTGGTAAACTCGAAGTAATTTGCCCCTTGTTGTGAGAGCCTACCTGCAATTTCATAGGGCCAGACAATGAAGTCGTCTGGCTGATTCTTTTGAAGTAAAAGGTGTGATGTAAATTAATACTCAGGCTTTCTTTGCTGTAGCTTGTCTCATCCATGCCTTCTGTTCTGTCTTTTTCTGACTTCTTCAGTCTTGGCTTCTTGCCTTTTTGACTCACTTACCTGAAAGTTTTAAGTGACACAAGTGGAGCTTTTTTTTGTCTGAAGGTGCAGTATACTTCTATACATGTACTCATAATAGTTTTCCTTCAAGTCTGTTAGTAACTGGTATTTTCTACGTGGTGTAGATGTTGGGTATAATTAGGTGAATACAGTTCTATGATGGGTAAATATGATAATTAATTTTATTTTACAAATGAATGAATGAATGAATAAATCTGTTGATTGACTACTAGGAAAGTAAGAAAAAACAAACCAAACCACAACCCTCCTCCCGCTTCAGACAAGAATTTAAAAGGTAAATATACATAGAATTTAGGAAAGATTTTATTACATGAGTACCCTGATGTTAAGGAGGTTTTGCTTAATTTTGCTTAAAAATGTGCAATGTATAACCTTAAGTGGTACTTATTTCTTCTGCATTGATTTCACCTGAATATGGACAGCTAAAAATGCGCATTTAGTTTAAAGCTGTTAACTGCAAACTCTGCATCATTAAAGGAAAGAGGGAGGTATTTCTAAACTGGCATACTGGTCACTATCTGGGAAGCTCTCAGTGCCAGATCAATCCCACGAAGAGTTGTTTTCCCCAGCTTGTTCATGTAGGAAGCATAGATGGGATGATTCATTTGGCCTATCTTGCCTGACTCATAGACCCTTTATGAATCCTGCCCGAAGTTTATAAAATTTTGGGTGAAAACTTAAATCATTGGGGAGATTTTTTTTTTGGTTTACTGTAATGAGTATAACATTTAACCTCTTACTCAATCTGAGTCCAAATATTTAAACCTCAAGGTTCTTTTATGTATATAGCAAAAAGGAAAATTTTAAAGGATAAACTTTGCTGTATGATTTTATAACATTTTCTCTACAAATAATTGATCTTTATAATCTCTTAATCCATATATGAGTTCATAAGAGCAGTAAGGATATTTATCAAATGACTAAATAAAAAATAAGACTAACTGTATTTGTCAGTATGGCACAGCCAAGAACATCTGAATTTAGAGCATTTGGAGTCAGTTTCCTTTAACCAACAGATTTTCTTCTACTAAGACAGAAAACTGAGATATGAAAGACAAGTTTGAAGAAATCATCTGCGACATACCATCAAAATAGATCATAATTTGCATTTGCTTATGAAATAGACTCATGTGCATTAATCACTTGGAGTCTTTGGCAAGGGTTCCTCATATCTGTGTTTCGTGGAAGATCAGTTCCTGGCAGCTCTGTCTAACTAGGTTTACAGAAATAGCTGACTTGAAAAGTAATACTCTAGAATATAGAAATGACAGTGAAGAGAATCTGTATCTCTGCTATTTCCCCCTCATCCCATATTTTTTCTTAGATTTTACTATGAGAACTTTAAAATTTAATTTTCAGTTGGAAGAGTTTGATGCAGAAAACATTTGTTACTGATTTTTATCTGTTTTGCTGTGGATTACTATTGCTTTCAGTCTTATATATGATTAGTGGCTAGTGGCATTGCCACTCCGGTTTCAGTCTGTCAGGCAATGGAAATGAGCCAGATCATTTATAGCTTCATCTGTGGTACAGAAAGTAAGAGGCAAATGTTCAAGAAGACAAGTCCATGCTCAATTTTGGTGTGAGATCTATTTATTACTTCAAGAAATGACCTGAAACAAGGGGAATATATGCGTGAGAAGGCATAATGTGGTTTACTCCTAAGAGAAACAGTAGCACATGGCATGATGCTATTGCAAAAGAGCAAATCCTCTCAGAGGTTTACACTCAGGTAAACTTTTCAGATAGGTTTGAAAGAAAGCATGTCTTGTGTGTTTCACAGCTGTCACACATCACACACTCTCAGGTGGACTACACCTCTCGAGTGAAGGCAACTCATTTATATACCCAACCCAGCCAAGTCGTGACATCTCCACCACTATAATCATCTCATTTCTCATCCTATAAGGATTTTGTAATTTGCCTCTTAAGTTGCTTTCTGGTAGACAGGTCACTCCACCAAGAAAACCAGGTCAGATCACAGGTGAAGCAAGTAATTTACCTGGGAGCGTCTGCTAACATAAGATCAGAGAACAAGAACAAATAATGGAAATCTTTAGCTCATTTTATCTTCCCAGCAATCTGTAGGAAGATTTCTAGAAATTTCCTGACCTAGAATTTGAATTCAAGTCATCATACACGATAACCACAGCTGAAACTACCTTACACTTGATGTGTTTAAAAACCTCATGTGAAAATAGTCTCTCTTGTGGGAAAAGAAAGGCTTCCTTTTGATTTCAGTCTGGTACTCAATAATAGCACTCAGTTTACAAAAACCCAATAAATAATCCATTTTACCTACATTTACCATAACATTCACAACCGTATCAGTTCTTAGATCTCCCTCCAGCTGAACTTTTTTTCCAAGCAGAAGTTTCAAATTAATCATTTTTAATATAAAAGCATTCCCACAGCACAATACTGTGTTAATCTTATTACTTATAGCTATACTTTTTCCTGTTTTACTATACTGATTCTAAGAAATTTCTGTGGAAAAATGAAAACATGAAATCCATAAATTTTTATTGATAAAAAGGGCAGCCCCCAAAAACAGCATGCATTGAGGCGATTTTCTGGTGACAGACATTGATTATACTCAAGATCACGAGAACATTTGCTCAAATAAGAGGTATAAATATTATAACCAAGAGACATGTAAGAAACACATGATTCCCTGGAATAGTGGTTAAATATTTCAATGCAACATTTAATTTAATTAAACATTTTGAATCACCTAATTTACTTGAGGTTGTCAGAGTGATCTCTACCCTTGAAAAAATCTGCTTAAAGACAGAGTATTTCAAATTACAATTTTCTGACAGCTCCATTGACCAGTTTTCCAGAAAAACCCATTAGTATTAGCAGTGACTAATTTTGCACAAAACTTCTCTGAAAATAAGAGTTACTTTTTTCCATTTTCTCAGTCTGTAGTATTCTAGATGAGAAACAAGCTAGAAGTTAGTCTTTGCTTCAGGAAGTACAAGGTATCACGTGAAAACTGCCAACATGCACATTACAGAGTAACAAAGAAA
>VZTH01000269.1:179082-192829 GCA_013397815.1 Aleadryas rufinucha
AGGCAAAACTTGTTTTTTTGGCTTTTTTTTTTTTTTTCCTTTCCCCAAATGCTAATGCAATTAATTAAGAAGGAAGGGTTGGGTCACTGTGATATTCATTTCAGGAATAAAAGTTCCACTGTCTTCAACCAAGCCTGTATTTAACTCCTTGAGTTTTGCTTTTAATTTCTCAGTGGAGTAAATCAGTAGCTCACTGATGAAAAACAAGAAAATAACCAGGAAAAGGTCTGGGAAAAACTTTCACAAAAACCAAACCACACAATTTCAAGTTATTTTAATCTGACCATATAATTGGCCTTATTTATGCTCAAAACTCAAAATTCAGCCTGTGCTTCCAGGAAGTTTGGTTCTGTGAGATTTCATTACTTCCAATTCTAACAAAAGTAGCATGATTTAAAAATTATTCTGAAAGCTAGAAATAATCAGCTACATTCTGAGTTTATGGTGTAGGTTCAGTTTCATTATAAGAAAAATCTACATGTTTGTATAAACTCACTGTGAAAAAATGACTTCTCCACTCAAACCTAATGTGACTCAAACCTTAAGTTACTTGTTAGCAGTTAAAAAAACTAAATTTGGCTGTAGATTTTGGACTGATTAGTTCCACAGAATAAATAAGAGAATGTAGCACAATGAGAAAACACATGAAAAACAAAAAAGAAAAGAAAATGGTAACCTATCTTTAAATATTTCAGTGTTGTGTGGCTTTTCTTACTTCAGAGAAGACTCAGATGGCATATCCAGTGGAAGGGGGAGCAAGCTGTCTTTAGCCCAGAGAGGCAAACAGAGATTTGAAACCCTCCCAGGTCTGAATTCCCAACAGGACATCTTGTGTCTCGGTTTCAAATTTGATTTTCAAAGAGTAACAAATCAATTTTTTTTCACTTGACAAGCTAGTGCTCAAGCCTAACACCTTTACCTTCTGTTGATTTTAAATTCATCAAGTCTTCAGCTTTTCTGTGCATATTTGCCTTTGAGGGCTCTGCGTTTCAAGGGCTCTTGGGTATTTTCTTGCCACATGGACCTCATGCACATATTTCCAAATGCAGTACTGACCCAGGAGTTTATACAGGGGATTATACACATCTACTGAAGAACCCTACCAGAAGGATGCAGAACTGTGGGCTTCTGCTTAATCATGTAGTAAGTATCCTCTCTCTCGCTACTTCTCCCACAGAGTAACATTTTTGAGAATTAATACATGGCATCCTAATTCATTTTTATTTTCTCCCTTAAAAGGAGCTTTACTCTGTGTCCTTTAGGTCTTTTCTGCATTGACAAAGATAATGTAAGAAAAAGGAGCATTCACCTCTATAGAACAGTCATAAACCTGATTGCAAAATCGTAGAGAAACTAATAGCCATGATTTTTAGTTTGCAACTTTAATCATGTTCTTTTAACAATCTCTTTTCATGTAATTAGCTTATATAACAAAAGTATCCCCTCAGGTGGGTACTCATAGAGCTGATCTTTTGAATCCCATGTTATTAAGATCACAAGTTCCTATATTTTCCTTGATCTCAATGGATGCCGGGTACAATCACAAACTTTATAACCCCATCAGCAGAGGAGATTTTACATCTTGGCTTCCTTCAAGAATCAAACCCAGAATTTCAAATAATTTGACAGATTTTCCCCATGTGGCAGCCTTACAAGGACTCTGAGAATATACTTTTCCTCCATTTCAGAAGCACCTATTAGTGGAAATAGAAATAGTTCTTGTTTAGAGCTCCTGTAATCAATCACATTTAAAAGAGGAAAAATATGTATGAAGCTACATACTATAGACATTCATTCTCATTTTCTTGTCTTAGGTAACATTCTCAGTATTTTTCAGTCTTAGACCAAATGAGTACTGGATCCTTTTATAATTTTTAAGTGTCTGTCTTTCAGAAAATAAATCTCCTTGCTTTCTTTGCCCAGAACTCCTCTTTTCCCAGTCTGACATTCTCATAGAACCACTTCATTCTTTCCCCTTACAGTTTGGTCAGTAAAGGATAGCAGTAAGAAGGGATTATAAGCATGGAATTCTTTCTTGCACTAAAGATTTTCTCTTATTACACTATTAGGAAAGTCGCTATTAGCAATCAATCATTGTGCTATATCATTTTCTTTTTCTACAGCCTTATAAGCCTTGTTGGAAGGCTGTAATACTGACATTTTATTCCATAGTTCATCATGGAGAGAAAGCAACTCATTCTCCTAAAAATAGCAGAAAATCAGAATGCTCAATGCTTATTTATTCCTCGTTTTTGTGAAGCACAAAACATTTGATTTATAGTAGAGGCTTTTGATTTTTTTGTCATTGTTTAGCAAAAATTCAAGGCCAGAGAACATCTTGTTTCTAAACCCCTTTTTAGTGAGCATCAGTCATTTAGAGAAGATTTCAGCTTCGAGCAGTTTCAAGTAATATTGCTTTGCTTTTCCATCTTTAAGTTTAAATGCTATCCATGTGAAATGTTTTTCACTGTATTTATAAATTACTGTTTCATTATCAGGAATCAAAATACTATTGAAACTGGAAAATAAAACAGCAGAAAAAATATAAATTAATACAGGAATTTATTAATTAGGTTAACATGAGAAGTTTTCACAACAGGAAGCTGTTAAGAAAAGCTACTGAATTTCCTGTTGTTTTTTGCTACTTTATTTTCTTATTTTGTCATCATTTTCCTCTTTATTTTCCTCTGAAACTGATTTATTATGTTCATTGCTTCAGCAATCTTAGTTGGTTCACATCGTTTTATCTCTTTATCTGTAGGGTCAGGTAATGTGTTTTACTAGCATAGAAAATAAAGCAAATGATGGAAAAGAAGTGAAAAATCTCATATAAAATAACAGCCAGAATGGAACACAACCTTGAAATTCAACAGAATAATATTGTGTTTTGGCAGGTATTGTGATGTGAGACAGATAAGAACTTGCTCAATTCAAATAAAGTTTCTGTGTCTTTGCTTAAGTGCCAGAGTTCAGTTTCCAGACTCTGCTGGTGTTTCGACTTCATTTTACAGATAATAGAGCTGGTGCACTAATGATGGTCTAGGAGATATTATGCTGTACTCTTTGTACCATGTTTCCTAAGCTGTGTCTGGAGCACAACAAAGATTTTGTTATTACAGTGTCCATCTTACTGTTCTGAACAGAAGTGACAGAATAGTCCTTGAATTTGCAGGGACTGCTATGCAGTTAAGTCCTCTTTCAAATGGTCAAACCTAGAGATTTTAATTCAGAAAGCCTAAAATACAAAAAAAACCCAAAAAACAAAAAACCCACAACCCCAAAAGTAACTCTTTCTTATCCACACATGTGCCTGAAATCTTCCTGAGGCCCTTCAATGCATCCTTCCCTCTACATGTAACACTCTGTCTTTTTGCCTAGAAATGCTGCATATAGACATGCCTCTTCCTTTGAATTGCATGCCCTTTCTTTCTTGGTGGGTGAAGTACATACACAGGTGATTTATTAAAATATGGGCATGATCTAATATCGATACCCAACTGAGATGGACAAAGACTCTCTAGCAACTTAGAGTTAGAAAGTGTATGTTTATTTCAGCTGGGCAGCGGCATGGGATCCTTCCCAAAATGCACAGTGCAAAATCACAGAGCATAACAAGCTTATTTATCTACAAAAAATTTTAAATATTCGAAATACAAATATATATTGATGTCATTGACACCTCCCATTCTCCTCTTCGTATGGTAATTAGCTGGAAAGTCACTAAGCATGCGTGGTTTATTCTTTTAATTGGGTCTGTGGGCTATTATTTGTAGATGGTGAAGCAGAGCTCCTCTTCCTCTTTGACTTTTCCGCCCCCTTGATTTCTTGACAGTCTTCATTACTCTTAAAAAGACCTTTAAGACCTTTAGCTGTTTCTGCTGAATGGGTTTTTAAATAAAAAAAAATTAGTGATTGTCTACATTTCTTTAGATCTGTTAGTCAACATTTTCTATTTCTTATTCTAGGCCCAGCTGAGTAAATACACCATTACAAGTAATCAGTTACCTACATCTTCAAAGCTTACTTTAGGCCTATTCTTTTAACTAATTATTAACTTTTTAATTAGCTTCAGCTGGGTTTTCTTGCTAGGCTTACTTTAACTATTTTTAACAAAGCTAACCTCTAGTTAAAATCCTAATTTTTAAAATTCTATGTCTCACTGGTATCTTGCTTCATCTTCATCATCTTCCTCAGTCCAGAGATACATTATTTGTATGAATGACCCATGATCAATTACTCACCTTCTGCTTCCTTGTATGTAAATATCAGACAACATGACTATGGCACCTCTGACTCCCGGAGGTTACTTAAAGTACAGAAAACATGCCTGGTTGCTGACTGGTGACAAAATGCTTCTATTTCTGGGAATAAAAAGGGTTTTTCACAGAATAATTAATTGAATTAAGCAGTTAGGGAGATGTTATAGATTATTTTACTTTCACAAAAGAGCCTGAGTTTTCAACTGTTCCTTCCCCCCTCTCTCTTTGAATTACATGAAGACTGATGGTTTTGACAGAGCACAAAACAAAAGAGAAAGATAAGGATCTTTAGTTCAAAACCAGCTTACTCAAAACTAAGTAAGTCTTGGTTAGTCTGTTTTTATGTGTGCCATGGCATCAGGGTTCCTGTTTATTTAGCACTGTTTCTTTAATTTTTTTTCTTTTAACACTAATCAACCTTGTATAAATGTACATTTACCTGACTGATAACTGCTTTTCTAGAAGATGCAATAATCTCTTTTTAACATTTCTTTTTGAAAGGAAATATATCTGAGAATCTTTAATTTATAATCTATTTCTCTCAGATTTAGAATTAGTCACCCTCTAATACGTATCACAATACAAGGACCAGATTAATACAGAAAATACACGTCTGAAGGTGACTTCTTTCAGTTCCCAAAAAAAGGAACACTTTTATTTTGTAACATAAGCCCCCTTTTCCATTTGAAGGCCTTTACTAACCTGGACTTTACTGCATGCAACTACACAGGTAGGAGGACTTGTTAAAAGATATTACAGAGAAAAGTGAATAACTTTGATTATTTGCTCAGCAATATAAGTGGAAATACAACATCATATCACTTTTCATAGAGTGTAAAGCACTACCTGTTTGTTGCAATTCTTTCATCAACTCACCCCACAATTTTCTGAAATGGCCTGTTTATCATTGCAAGGAAGCATTTGCTCTATAAAGACAACTACAGCAAGGACTGCAGGTAGGGAAAAGCAATGCATGTTATTCCAAAAAGACCGTATTTCTCATGTTTCATCTTTCGGGAAGAAAAAGGCAAAATATTATGGTATGTGAAATTTATCTTGACTTTCTTTTAATGTTAACACCAGATTAAGCAAATAATTGCAGATTCTGAACCTAATGCAATTACATATATTTTTAGGGAGGAACTAATTACTCATTGAAACAACTTACATGCTTGTAATATTGCTATCTTCCCATTTTGATGGGATACTGTAACTTTATGAGGAGCCAGGAATCTGCCACTTTTGACAAATGTCAGAGACTTGCTCAGACAGATAAACGAATATATGTCTAAACATTTTACCAGAAGTTTAAGAATGGTGCTGTATTTTCAGAGTCTCCTCTACTAATCAAGTCTGGATAATAGAGATTCATTACTAGGTACTTGCCAGCCTTCGAACTTACCAGCTGATTTCTAGTCAACTTTTTTAACAATCTGAAACTGATGAACTTTTCAGGGGAAAAAAAAAAAAGGTAAAATCCCCCACAGCTTCCCTCATGATCTATCTGGTCTTTGCTGAGGTACCACTAAGGAAAACTTTGCAATGACTAAACAATTGCAATAGGATAGGATTCAAAGAATGATCTCATTCTCTATTCAGCAGCCCTAATAGGAACCGAAAGTTTGGTTTAGCCCCCAAATGTGGTAATACATAGAGATAACTAAAGTATTCTGAAGTCTGACCTCTGGTTGTGGTTACTCATGTTTCTTGCAGAAAAAACCCCCAGATCATACATAGTCTCTTCTGAATTTCCATTCCTCCAGAGATCTCTAGGAAGGGCTTTGGTTAGATTTATCACCTTCCTCCATTAGAAAGTTTCTCAATCTCACTGACTAATAAATTCACCATCCTTATGCTGAACAACCATCCTGGTCAACAAGACCATGCTCTCTGAGAATGTTAAGAATGTTGGATTTATTCCATCAAATAATGGCTGTATCTTATTTTGGCACAAGTACACTTGGACAAAGTAAAATGTGGTAGACAATATTGTAAGATTGTAGATCTTTGAATCTGTTTTCCTTTCTTGGGGTGGGAGAAGTAAATGTTAAAAAAATATTTTTATAACACTCACTGTATGTTTTATTAATTTTCTTTTGAAGCTAAATAGTTTCCTTATCTAAACAAGCTAATTTTTAGAAGAACGAAAACCCCTCAACCTTTTACATGGGTAGTCAGTATTTGCACTGTAAATGGATATATGATATCTGCTTCCAGTTTTTCAGTTCAAATCTGAATGGAGTGAGAAAAAATTAAAATGGTTTATTACCTTCTGAAAGCTGTATAGTGGTAGATGTGAAATGAGCTTTCAGCCTAAAAGCAGAAGTAGTTGCGTTTGCATTTAGGTATTATGAGTGAAAATAGCAGCAAAGATTCAGCAACACAGAGAGCTAAAGTGTTAATCCAGAATGCCTATCAGGATTTTCCAAGCTGCAGTAAGATCATGAAACCATGAAAGCACCTTCTATATGATGACATATATGAGTGCTTGTGGTAAAATATATTTCAGAGAAGATGTATTTAGGGAATGTATTTTCAGGATTTAACAATACCAAAATAAGGTAGTAGAATCTGAAGGTCAAAGAAGAGTGGATTAACCATATTCTTAAATTGTAGGACATGTACCTGTCTCATTAACAGCAGTTTTTCATAACTTATAATCACTGAAGATTTCTCTAAGAAATAAAATCTGAGATTGTGTGGCAACTCCTGTCTATATATTTCATAAGGATCCCACAGGAAAAGAAAAAGAAATAGCGACTAGAAAAATGGTTCAAAAAAGCTATGTGTGGCTAAAGTTTGAATGCTGGAGTTCAAGTCACATCTCTTTATATTTCCAATTATATACTCGGGGAAAGAATCTTCCAGCTAGAACCAGGACGCTTTCCCCCTTCCTTGGCACAAACAGTTATGTTTGCCAGAAATCTGTTCCTATACATTCGGAAATCAGTTAGGAGAAGTTCAGAGAAAAGGAAAAAAATGTGATCCAAATGTAGATTACCCTTTAGAATGAGAAATCTGCTTGAAATACAAGAGTTATCAAATTAATTATTTCAATATTCTGCTTTCCAAAATGAAGGCAGGGAATGCCACTACTATGTAAGAGGTTTTAGCTATTTATTTTCCCTTTTTTGACTATGACTACCCCACTACAAAATGTTTTGTTAAACAGAAATCCTTCCATTCAGCAAGGTAAAAATGAAGAAAAATTATTTCATACTCAAATTAAATTTCACTGTATGAATCTGAATGTATATTTAGGAAAAATTAGTTTAGGATGCACATGCAAAAATATTTAGAATGATTCCTCAGAAACTACTTTTTATGAAAATTGACTTATTAGTAAAGAAAAAGACCATGACTAAAGGTAGAGGCAACAATTCTGAAATCAGACTTTTCATGAATAACAAATAGCTTTGTGGCTGTTTTAGTGAGTGGGGGAGTATATACATATATATGAGCACACATATGACAGTGACTCATAGAAACAAACTGACACCTAACAGGGTCTTGGAGCCTTGCTGGGCTGTGAGCGCAGGCACTACTGAGGGCTGACACTGCCCATGTTCCCCTTCAGGCTCTGGTCTCTGCATTTTTTGGGGTGTTCCCTCTTTCTGCCCATGGAACCACAGCTTTATGGCAGAAGCTGGTATCTAAACTCACACTACTCCCAGCTCATCTTTCACACTTCCTACATCAGGCTCTTGCCATGCTTCCAGAGCCCAGAATAGAGTGTAGTGCTAGAGTAAGGTGAGAATGGCCAGAGGAGAGCTGTAGACTGTGTTTTCCTTTCCTGCTCTTACTTTCTACAATAAACGTTATGGACTTCTGATTATGCAGGGTCTGCTCCCAACCGGTTTCAGGTTGACTCATATTTGGTCAGTTCATCTGCTGCTTTTCTCCTTCTTCAAAAGACTCCCTTTCTGGATATGAAGACCTTAGGGCATGGGAAATCTACTCCCCTTCACAATTTGTCCAGTGATTAACCATACTCACTGTTTAAAACTATGTGTTTCAGTTGCCCTGGTCTTGCCCTGCAGCTACTAATCCTTGCACCTCCTCCTCACTCTCCTGTATTAGTGAGCCCTTCACTTTGCAGTGTTTTCTCCCTTTAAATGGGCATATATCCATCATTCAACTAACTTCTCAGACTTCTTTTTGAAGGTTTAAACAAAATAAACTCTAAGTACCTTTCTGAAAGGGACTTCCTATACTCCTGAACTCATTCCTACATCTCTTTTGGCATCTCTTCAGATTTTTAACAAGCTTTTAAAAATGTTGGACAAAACCCCTACTTTCCAGTACAGAAGCAAAATCACTTCTTTCTTTCTATTCACTCTTTTTCTCTGTATTTATCTAGGAATTGCATTAGGCCTTTTTGACCCAGCATAATAATGGCAGTTCCAATTGAGTTGTCTGTCTAATGTGAATCCCTACATCACTTTCTCTGAAACGTTCTTTTCCAAGACACCTATTTTCCTGCTCTATTTGTATGCTTTCCTTTCTTTATTTTCTTCAATTATGCAAAACTTCTCATTTGGCTGAGTTACATGTTTTCATTCAAACAAGCAGGGTTTATCACACAATTCAGACTGTTCTACTGAACAATACAAACCCCACCAGTGCCGCAATGCAGTAAGCCGTCATATGGTGTTTGATAAGGCCTCTCTAGAGAAAATTCCCTCAGGATGGGCTGGGAAGAGTAGGTTTGCTACTCTTTGCATGGTTTCAGACTGGTCCTATGATCCCACTCATGGAATAACTGAAATACAGCATGCAAACAGCTAGATTAAATAAGCACTTGCTACTTAGTCATTCATCAGTTTCTGCACAAATTTTTTCTCTTACATGACATGTCCTTACTTGTCTTCTAAGTTTGAGAAAAGTGCCTAGAGCAACAACAAAAACAACAACAAACCTCAAGCAATTATTAGAAAAAAAGAGACTCAAGCTGAGGGTGTGGGTAAATAGTTACTAATTTTTAAAAAATACATGCCATCCCTGAAGAAATCTAACAAAAATTTGGATATTCCACAAGAAGGCACAACCTAGGAAAAAATCCACCTCAATACTCATAACTAAGTTATAGGATTGTGTATAAACACAAGGTTACTGCCCATAACAATTTAGACAAAATTGTTTTTCTCATAATATATCTCACATGTATGTATGTGTGTATATATTTTACATATATACTTGTGCTATGTGTTTTTAAACACAGTACATATTTAAGAAGGCTAAAAAAACCCTTGCTCTGGACAACTTTTCAGAGTTTTGCCCAGATCCAAAAAAAGCAAATTTCCTCTGAAGTGGGCAAATTTTGCCTACTATGTTTATCTATGAACAGCACCCCAAACGACATGCATTTTTACAACTGTATATTTGCATCTTAGGATTTAGAATTGTAAGCTGTAATTGCAGTTTTGGTACGCTTGTTTAAATTAGGAATAACTGCAGTAAGCCATGCTGACTTTAAAATGGTGCACTAACATAAAGAGTGAAAAAGTTCATTTTAAGTCAGCTTTTTAGTCCTGAATGACCACCAGCCTTTGACCTTTAGAAAGTCATATGTTGACAGTACTATTTTTCAGATACAGAATAAGACTTGGTAGAGAACAGCTATTCTGGAGCCATTGTGGTAACAGATATTCTTACTCATAAGTAAATTTCCTTCAGTCTAGCCTGGATTCACACTGTGAGTAAACTGTGAGTAAAATTCACACACCCTTCTTTAATTCAAATTAACTGTGAGTAAAATTCACACACCCTTCTTTAATTCAAATTAACTTCCAAGGTCAGGAAAACCTTTATCCTTAGCAAGCCTTCCAGTCCTAAATTGCATCCACATGGAAATTCCTTATTCTCATTCCTGTTATTGCATGTTTAAGGGATCAATTTAGTCTCTTTTCACCAACAGGATCTCAGAAATGTGAGATGACAGAAGTATAACCTGCCCCAATATGTTTCTGAAATCTGAGAATTTGAATCTGAGTTTGGGCTGGACTGGGAGATGGAAGGAGCAAGAGAAGGGAAGATAAGCTTAGAAGTGGCTGAAATATGTGGGAGGATGATACATAATTCATGTTTTAACACTGCTCTTTGTCTGCTTTGAACTTCTTTTCAGATATAATTTTGAAATATCATGTATCTCCAGATCACACGTAAAGCAGCACCTTTGTAAACCTTTCAGCTTAAGCTTTGGGAAGACCTTGCCCTCAGGGCATATTGAGTCCATCTAAGACCTCTGAGTTTCCCCATAGGCCTCACAAGGTGTGACTCTGAACCACTTTGAAACACGACTTTGTAAGTGCTTTAATAGGAATCAGAAGAGCAATGGCTTAACTACTCACCCATGGCCCTAATAAGTAAATAATTCTGTGTTTCATATCTCTAATTTCTCTTTTTTCCTTCCAGTGATAGCTCAGGTTCATTTCTGACAAATGAGGAAGCAAAAGGAGGTAGCAGAGAAGAAAGTACAGTCAGAAATCATTTTTCACAGGGTTAGGAATCTTAAGGTTTATTTTGCATTATTCAATCCTTCAATCTCACGTGAAGCTTATATATACTGTTCCTGCTTTCCACTAATTAATTAAAGAAATTAGAAATTTCTAGAAATTAACTAGAAATTAAATATTCTTTTCCCATAAAATTCTGTTAGCATCTTGTTCTCTTTCAAATCTTAAGTTCCAATATTACTTGGGTTTTATGTCCTTTATGTACACCCCTCTCATGAGGTGATACTGTACTTTTATAGTTCTATTATTTTTATATTTTTGTAGAACATACATCCTGAATAAAATTACAAAGAATTTGAGGATGATGTGTATGTAATTACATATGTGAGATTTGACATTACTTTTGACAGTGGCCCAAAAGAGATCTAGTCAAAGGCTTCAGCTATGCTCTGTCTTAGAAAATGTTACTATAAAATATGGCAGTGAAATGAAAACATAAAATGTGTATCTGTAGTGTTTATGAGTCATTATGTCATATCCATGTATCTGTAGAAAGCAAGGTGGATGTATCAACTTATAAAAAAAGATATGTTAAAAAATCAGGATTTACTTTTAGCACAGTTGTCATCCTAATGAATTTCTCCATGACAAATTTGATTTTTCACATAAAAAACCATATTTCTTTCACACATACACTTCCATAATGTAACTGTTATAAAATAAAATCTGTTTACATTTCTTTTATGTATTTTCTCTTATTCAGGAAATCAAACAAGTAATTTTCAAGAAGCATATGCTTGTTTTCTTTTGCTATGGAAAAATGTAACCATTTATCTTTGAAAATTTTATGTCTGGAATAGTTTACTTAGAAATTTAAATGTTATTGTATTTTTGTGGGCTCATTCAATTACTATTTTGCATTGTAGATGTAGTTATAAAATCAAATAATAAAAAGATGAGCCTAAAACCTTTTTTTTTCATCAGCAACAGTAAATTAACTTTCCTAATAATTTTGGAGGTCAGGTACTGCTTAGTTTTACATCAAACCCAAGTTTTATATTATTAAATTTGGACACATGGTCTTGTCCTGCATTTTGAAGAAAAAACTAAGAGCCTCTGTTGTCCATGATATTTTCATCTTCATTTGTCAGTCCAAGACAAATATACAAATAAAAAAATAACTTCAGAGCTAATGATATATTTTTTTTTAGAAATAGAATTAAAGGGATCTATAGAAATCCATGTATTTCTTCTTTTCGGCCGTTCTCACATAGCTGTTCTTCATTGGTTTGTTTTTAATATATCATGAATCTTACTGTTTTTCAACAATCTTCAAGAAGGAGATTGACATCTATTTGCCAATTATACTAATACTGATTTTTATAATCCTAAAGATACAATCAAAATTTTAAAAGTGCTTAGAGAACAAAATAATATTTTTCTTCTTTATGATTCACCTATATCCTGATAGGATTTTTTAATGTTTTTAAAATTTCTGAATCAGTTTTGCTATTTCCCATTACTAGAACCTTTTAAGGAAAGACTAAACCTACACAGATAGATTATAAAAAAATCCACACTGAAGTTTATCTTGTTCTTTCACACCCAAGGTTAATGAGACATCATGCCTGATCTCGAGGATATTCACTTTCCTCATTCCATGTGTGTAATTTCTTTAAAGAATAAGCAACAGAACTTAGTTGCATCCTTTTGTGGAAATGCATATAATTAATTTATGAAACAATTTAGGATAGGCCATGAATAGCATGGACAGGAGATGAAATTGAAGGACAACAGTGGCTAGTTGCATAAGAGTAAAGATATGGATTCACTGGAAAGTTTTGTGCAAGAGTAACCTGAGGATAGGACTTTATTAAATTATAGATCTATTTTAACAGCCATGTGTAAAGGCAGGGAGAAGACAGCTGTGCTGAAGACAAGAATAGGACTGAAACTTTGATTAGTGCTTGCAAAAAGGGAGAAGGCAGCTGCAATGATACTCAGATGTGTCTCTCTCCCCTTCAAGTAGTCATCATTTTGAAAGAAACTGTAAGAAATCTGATATCCCGAGATATGATATAGACCAAGGGAATTGTTACCATAAGCTCTTGGTGGTGAAGAAGGGTTTTCTGAGGAGGGAGACCAGCGCAGAAAGGAGTGAATTATATGGAGAAGTTTCCCCTGAGCCAATTTGCAGTATTACACAAGATTACATGCCTCCTCAGCAGGTTTGCTGATGATACAAAGTTAGGGGGAGCGGCCAATATCCCAGAGTTCTGTGCATCCCTCCAGGAGGATCTTGATATCTTGGGGAGATGGGCAGAGCAGAACCCCCAGAAGTTCAATGTGCAGGGTCCTGCACCTGGGGAGGAATAACCCCTGCATCAGCACAGGCTGGGGGCTGAGCTGCTGGAAAGCAGCTCTGTGGAGAAGGACCTGGGGAATCCTGGTGGATGACAAGCTGTCCATGAGCCAGCAGGGCTCTTATAACCAAGAAGGCCAATGGTATCCTGGGATGCATTAGGAAGAGCGTTGCCAGCAGGACAAGGGAGCTGATCCTGCCCCTCTGCTCAGCCCTGGTGAGGCCATCACCACCATGTGGACTGCTGTGTGCGGTCCTGGACTCCTCCGTACCAGAGAGACATGGAATTCCAGGTCCAGTGTAGGGCTACAAAGATGTTTAAGGAACTGGAGCATCTCTCTTACAAGGAAAAGACGAGAGAGTGTCGCCTATTCAGCCTTGAGAAGGATGACTGAGAGGGACCTCATTAATGCCTATTAGTATCTGAAGGGAGGGTGCCAAGAGGATGGGCCAGGCTCTTCTCAGTGGCGCCAAGCAACAGGACAAGAGGCAAAGGGAAGAAACTGATTCACAGGAAGTTCCATTTGAATATGAGGAAGAACTTCTTTACTTTGTTCGTGACCGAGCTGTAGAAAAGCCCGTCCAGAGAGGTTGTGGAGTCTCCCTCACTGTGGATTTTCAAGAGCGACCTGGATGTAATCCTGTGCTGTGTGCTCTAGGATGACCCTGCC
>VZTH01000269.1:195394-277772 GCA_013397815.1 Aleadryas rufinucha
CTCAGATGTGTCTCTCTCCCCTTCAAGTAGTCATCATTTTGAAAGAAACTGTAAGAAATCTGATATCCCGAGATATGATATAGACCAAGGGAATTGTTACCATAAGCTCTTGGTGGTGAAGAAGGGTTTTCTGAGGAGGGAGACCAGCGCAGAAAGGAGTGAATTATATGGAGAAGTTTCCCCTGAGCCAATTTGCAGTATTACACAAGATTACATGCCTCCTCAGCAGGTTTGCTGATGATACAAAGTTAGGAGGAGCGGCCAATATCCCAGAGTTCTGTGCATCCCTCCAGGAGGATCTTGATATCTTGGGGAGATGGGCAGAGCAGAACCCCCAGAAGTTCAATGTGCAGGGTCCTGCACCTGGGGAGGAATAACCCCTGCATCAGCACAGGCTGGGGGCTGAGCTGCTGGAAAGCAGCTCTGTGGAGAAGGACCTGGGGAATCCTGGTGGATGACAAGCTGTCCATGAGCCAGCAGGGCTCTTATAACCAAGAAGGCCAATGGTATCCTGGGATGCATTAGGAAGAGCGTTGCCAGCAGGACAAGGGAGCTGATCCTGCCCCTCTGCTCAGCCCTGGTGAGGCCATCACCACCATGTGGACTGCTGTGTGCGGTCCTGGACTCCTCCGTACCAGAGAGACATGGAATTCCAGGTCCAGTGTAGGGCTACAAAGATGTTTAAGGAACTGGAGCATCTCTCTTACAAGGAAAAGCCGAGAGAGTTTCGCCTATTCAGCCTTGAGAAGGATGACTGAGAGGGACCTCATTAATGCCTATTAGTATCTGAAGGGAGGGTGCCAAGAGGATGGGCCAGGCTCTTCTCAGTGGCTCCAAGCAACAGGACAAGAGGCAAAGGGAAGAAACTGATGCACAGGAAGTTCCATTTGAATATGAGGAAGAACTTCTTTACTTTGTTCGTGACCGAGCTGTAGAAAAGCCCGTCCAGAGAGGTTGTGGAGTCTCCCTCACTGTGGATTTTCAAGAGCGACCTGGATGTAATCCTGTGCTGTGTGCTCTAGGATGACCCTGCCTGAGCAGGGAGGTTGGACCATATGACCTGCTACAGTCCCTTCCAATCTTATCCAGTCTGTGATTCTGTGATTATTATGGTCTAATTTTGGAATTCACTTCTAAGTCTGCAATATGTTTAGTGGAGCTTGAGGAGAATCTAAACACATATTTGGAAGAGAGATATAAAGTGGGCTAGCAGCCAAACATATCAGTCCCAGGAAAGCCCCTGAAAGCTACCTGTAGACTGGAAGAGGAAGACAGGGGATGTATAACATTTCTTCTCCTTCCTTGGGTACTTCAGAGGCAATTTGGGTTTGGTGAACTCTCAGTGAGACCTATTAATATTTGTTTCAAAAATTGTTATCTTCTTTGGCTTGATAGGCTATTGTCAAAATAAGTCTTCCACAGAAGTGCACTGTATCAAACTTTAAAAGTATAGCCAAAGAGTTACACAAAGCCACTGTATTTTATTGACTGTAGCATCCTTTTTTTCCTTTCTCTATCATAAGGGCACATAACTTCAGTTTCGCTTCTGGTGTCTGCTCAAAGACAGACTCCTACTGCTGTCATCATAGTTGTCATCCTGACCTAAAATATCTGGAACAATATTTCTGGAACTAATTCCCTTGCCACACTTTATAAAATGTTTGAAAGATGTGGTTTACATTCATAAAGATTCCTTTTAATAATAAATTGAAAGCTAATCTGTATCCAGTAAGTCTTTGAAGGTAATGCCATTTCCTTTGAGACACATCAGACTTCTCTCATCTGATAAAAGAAATAATTGTCTGGGCTGTTCAATTCCAGTACAGACTTTTAATACACTTACAGCTACAGAATCAGTCTGAGATTGATTGTCTTCTTTTGAAAGTTATTAACGTAATATTTATTTTAGTATAGAATTTTTTTTTTTTTTTTTTTTTTTTATGCATTTTTTTTTTGTTGAAAAAACTAATAAAACACNTAAATTGAAAGCTAATCTGTATCCAGTAAGTCTTTGAAGGTAATGCCATTTCCTTTGAGACACATCAGACTTCTCTCATCTGATAAAAGAAATAATTGTCTGGGCTGTTCAATTCCAGTACAGACTTTTAATACACTTACAGCTACAGAATCAGTCTGAGATTGATTGTCTTCTTTTGAAAGTTATTAACGTAATATTTATTTTAGTATAGAATTTTTTTTTTTTTTTTTTTGTAAAGAGTGTGTATCTTTGTGAAACAAAATTCCATAAAATCCAACCATTTTTCCAGACATAGTCATTATGGAGAATTGATTTTATTTATTTATTTTGGTTTGTTGATACTGTTTCAGCACAGTCAAAAGCAAAAATTTCAACATTAGTTTCAAAACAAATGAATGCATATGCTTGAAGTTACAGCATATAAACAATATGACTGCTTTTTAAAACAAACGAGAAACAAGCATATTATTAAAGATGGCAGTTTCAGGTTACAAAAGAGAGCGAAAACTTGATCCTTAGTATTCGGGAATTACTCCATATAACCTGGTGGGAAAGAGATTAATCCAAATAACTGTTGGTAGAATTACTGACAAAAATCTAAAGGAAATAAGAGAGTTTTGTACACAGATTACTTGAATTCAAAGTTTTTTCACCTGGAAATCTGTGAAGCTAGGTGCGTTTGCAAAAAGTTACTGTTTTGATATCCTGAAACTGGCATGCTGGGAACATTCATAAGAACACTAATACTATGGTAGGCTGGTTAAACATTAAACATAGGCAAGCATTTGTTGCATCTTCTTAGTACATTTAATTCACATTAGTATATAGTTTTGTAATAGTTTCTTACTTTAGTTACCCATATATCTGTACCTATTAAGAAAATTATTCAGAAAAAGTGAAGGATAAACTCCATGACAATGCTAAACTCTATTTAATAGGATACTCTCAATAAGGGAAAAGAAACAAAAGGAAAATTCATCTTTGCCTTTAGCAGTATAGACCTGTGAGTGCTAAAATATGGATATCAAATTCTTCTGCTTTGTAGTACAAGCAAAACATTTTTTTCTTATAGTTTCATTGATTTTGAAGTCATTAAGGCTATTCAAATAGTTTGTTTGCCTTCTGTTGTGATAAAATTTTAGGGATCAAGTCTGTTCTTAAAAGACTTGACACGGAATGCAGGAATGTGAGCATGCTCCAAATTTACTAATTTAAGAATAAAGTATCACTGGATCAACCCCTTAATAATTCAGTTTTCTTTAATCTCTTTCTTAAAAATTAATTTTATTTACTTTTAATTTTAAAAATTTATTTAATTTACTAATTTAATTTTTTATCAATAATTAATTTCATCACAAATGACAGAATAATGTTGCAATGATGGGAATGACCCAATTCTTCTGGAGTGTCAACTGAAGGAAGGCAAAGCCACCAACTTCTGTTGGATTTTCTTCATTGTCGGCTTGAGCCACTGAATATGGTTTTGGAAGTGTTATTCTGAGAGCTAATTCCTTTTTGTCTAGAAACAGAAGATATTCAAATAAATTTAAAATATCTAGTTGTTTCTCTTCAAAAATAATAAAGGCTCTTCACTGCTTCTCATTTTTATTCTCTCTTTCAAATTTATTCCTACCACTGATCATTGCATGACACCAGCCTCCATCTTATCCTGTTGTTCTTTATTCAGTGATTTCTGGACAGATGCAATGGAGGGGTCATGGCACTGCACAAGAGACCTACAAACCTTATCACATGTTTTTTATTGTGTATCTTGTCAGGACATCTCATCTCTTTGACTCCACTATTTTCATGTGTAACGTGTAGTAGCTATGTCTTACGTTTGCAACAGTATTTGAGCTCTGCCAATAAATATTGCAGTTTCAGGCATAAACATTTATTATTCCATGCCTGAAATAGCAGAAGGTAAAATAATAAAACCAAGCACTGTATATAGGAGTGTCTGTTACACATTTGTTTTTCATAATGATCCATGATTTCTTCCTTTCCTGTTGGATACAGGATGCATGAGGGTATCCTGAAATTTGCCCAAGAAATCACATCAACCTTCATTAAATTAAAGGTACTGTAAGCCTCAAGCATTTTTGTAAATGTCAGAATACTCTGTGCTTCCAGAATGAGCCTGGAAAAAGGAAACATCCTCTGCACCTTGACCTGGAATCTGTATGGGATTTCCTTTTGCCCTCAGAGGCATGAAGGTGGCAGATAAAGGAAAGTAAGCATCAGAGACTGCTAGCATCTGATATTTCTGAGACCCAGGAGAATAGAGAAAGAATTGGTATGACAGAGTGACTTCTGAGTTCAGGCAGACTAGAGGAGAATTCTGAACACTCCTCCCACTCACAAGCATATTTGCATGTATTAATAACAGAGCATGGTTATGTCCCAGTAGAAATAAAAAATATAACAGGCAAAGGAAATAAGAATATGTTTAAAAATGTTGTTTACTTTGCTGTTTTATAAACATTAAATAAAAAATTAGGGAATTTTTAAATATCAGATTTGAAGCCAAAACCACACATTTAATTAATTTTCCTTATGAGAAGTTGATGTGGCACGATCTTAGGCATTTCAATAACTTTTTCATTATTCCAAATACATATTCCACTATATCCCAAATTCCAGTGCTTATAATCACTGTCTAAAATCTCTAGCACTTATTTCATGATCAGAAATTCAGTTTTATTTTGGCTTCCCCGTTCAACACATGTCCTTTATATCTGAACCATCATCTAAATTCTGTCAGTTATACAATGGGAATTTATGGCACTCATCAGAGCAACTGATGATGGGATTCACACACAGTGCTGTGTTTCCCAACTTCTATGTAATGTGAAGACTTGCTTTTATCCTTAGTGAGCATTTGGAGCAATATCACAGAGAAATAGAACATACTGTCCAAGGAGTGCTTAGCCAAACACCTTGAAAGGTTTTTGTTGGTGTGCATCCTTAATTCTCCGCTTTGTGCAAGACACAGCTGGCTCTTGTTTCACAGTGAGCAAACTCTTAATCCAAAGGCAATGTGACCACATGACATCTGAACTCTAAATCCTTTGCAGCTCCATGACATAGCACAGTCAGCAGTCGGACTCTTGAAAAATGCAGCTGTAAAGCTTAAGAAAGACTATCTGATTATATGAACTAAGATTTTTCAGGTAATCAGAAGCCTCAAGCTGGCTAGAATTCTCTCTTGCATACAAGTATGCAAATGTAGAATCAGCTAGATTCTGACCTAAGCTGTGTGCAAGCTGGCCTTAACTTACTGCTTCTGGATACAGGGGGCTGGCAAAATATACATCAATTATTTTCCAAAATTGACTGCAGATTTGGGTGATTTGTATCTTTATTTGAAGGCTCACGTTTCAGTTAGCTTTAGACACCCACTCACTGAAAAAAATATGCATTAAAATACCAAAAATCTCCTTGCTGGAGCTCAGGCTAGTAAACACACAGAGGTAGTAGCAGTGCTGAAGTATCACTGCTCAGTCCTGGGGAAAGAGTGAAAAGCTTTGTAATGAAAACACCCTGGAACTCAACCTAAATGCCTGTCTTAACTCTCTGCAGGGAGACAGCTGGTCACACTGACATGGCAACACATTTCACATTCATTTCTGTGTGAACACACTGCTACAACAGCCTTCAGACACAGATCCTTCAAGGCTGGATCTGGCAACAGGCACTTTGTTGAGGCTGCTGTTGTCAAATAGTGCAGGTTGTATGCTGCTGGCTGTGAAATCCCAGCTGGCTTCTGCTGCATGAGTTCCCAGTTTCATGTGCTGCTATGCAATGATGGATTTATTTCACAGGAATTTTGCAGATTCACAACTGGTAATGATTTGATGAGTACTATGTGATCCATAGATGATATCCATTTGTGCAGCACTTTCCCCCTATATTCTTGATTTGTAAAAAAAAAGTTACGGAATATTCATAAACATAAATTTACTAGTGGTTTATCTCCATTGTAACATTCTTTTTTTTCTGCAGCACCCCAGTATTCTGTTGCAATTCAGCTTCTGTAAGTCAAGTTATGCTGGAAATTTATGCAGTCACATCAAGAAACAACAAGAAAGAAATCTAATCCAATGCCAGCAAGCCCCAACTGCTGCCCATACAATTTGGAACACTTTCTTTGCATGTCGTATGTTGCAAATACATAATATTAACAGTTGATCAAAGAAATCCAAAGATGACAAATGTCTAGAAAGCTTTACTCTGACAGAAGCAACCAAGAGGAAGTGCTCATGCACCACTAGCGCAGGGCATGGGTTTTACTTAGGAGATTTCAGGGGCTTCTGCTTGCAGCCTAGAGTTTATAGAAAGGCGAAAGAAAGAAGAGAAGAACACGTAGAAGCAAAGGTAATTCCAAATTAGACATAGTGTCTGGTGAAGCAATGAACCAAGAGACAAACACCCACACAGACATTTCAGATGGTAAAAGTGCATCTTGGGCTCTATGGAAATGTCCTGTCACGCTGCTAAAACCTGCAGTGATGGGAGAGCTCTGCTGCAGCTCACAGGCGACAGTGTGAGCTCACCACATCCAGCAAGCAGGCAGACATCACTACCCAGAATGTTCACCAGACCACGACTATTTTGCAAACTAATATCTTGAAGAAAAAAGTTACTGATTGTAATTGCCGTCAAAATAACACTCATCATTGGCAGACAATGATTAGCTTTCATTTTGCAGCCTATTTGAAAATTAGTGGCAGACAATGCTTCTTGCTAGTTTCCTAGGAGGATGGGGAATATTTTACACAACCTCTTGCCACAACTGTTTACATGAGCCAAGAAATAAATGTTACACACTTGGCATTTTATTCATTGCTGAATTTCATATCAGCATTGTCTTTTGGCTTTGTACATGTAGATTTTAAACTACAGGTCTTGGTTTAAAACTAAGAATAAATTACCTCTATTTGAACCTGCCATAGGAGCTGTAGTTTGCTAAGCTCCGAATCAGTGCTACACTGACCTGAGACAAAGTGATTCCAGTCCAAAAATGTTGCTCTGTGAAAAACTCTAAAAATGAACTTGGACATGCCATCCTGTCCTCTCATGGTTGGTGGATGTTTACTTCAAGTACAGAGGAAAGCTCTCTTACCAATGATGGAATTTCATCAGAAAGAGAAAAAAAAAAAAGTATTTGTTATTCTCATTTAGTCTCAAATCTCATCCACACATTTTATGTAGATTTGAAGGTCCATCAACACAGTGCACCTGAATAATTGAATGACAGTGGCAGATTTTTCTTAACAAAATATATTGTTCACTGACTGATAGACTGATTTCAAATCAAAATGTTGCAAAAATTAAATTTAAGAATAATAACCTACGTTGTCAGTGCACATAATTTTTGTCTAGTAATTCTAGCAGCCATAGCACAGCAATGTTAATTTTTCAAAGTGTTCTGTTTGTGAATTTTCTAATTCTATGAATTTTTTTTCTCCTGTACAAAAGTGAGATGCTGAATGAAGCTGTTAGCTCTGCATTTTCAGGTGTGGGTAGGGTCAAGCTACATCACCTGCATCACTGACCTACATCACCTTCATCTCAAACATTTGATATTTCACTGATCCAATTTACACTAGCATTCTTATTAAACAAGTAGGATATTTGCATTTTTTCACTGATACACTTGCAGATAATTATCTTATTCCCTTAAGGCATTTCTGGACACCATCCTGTGGAGACTTGTCTTAATTTTGGATGATTTGCTGAAAGAAATTCCCATCACAAACTCCATTTCGATTCAAGCTATTGCTGTTCACTTGGTAATCTGTTACTCAGCATGAATAATGATTGCAGAATATATCCTACGACATCTTTAATGAAGAAAATCTTATGTACAGAGATTTTTATCTTCACAGAAGAAGCAGTGAGACAGTTACATGAGGTCTCTTGATCTCCTGCAGTATTAAGACACCTTATGTTGCCCTGCAGTGGCTAATGAGCATTTATACATGTTGGTCCACAAGCTCTTCTGTGAAGATAACATTCTCAGGTAATGTCACAAAATACTGCACTTGTTTTCAAAGTGATAGTGCATTCATCTCCTTGTGGGATCCTTCAGTCTCTGGGAGATTTCATACATCTGTAAGTGCCCTATCTAGAGCAGCTGAAACATATTCAGACATTTTCTGGCTTTCAGATACATAGCTGAGTGTAAAAGAATAAAAGATTTGCACGAAAGAATGAAAATCTACTTTTTTTTTCAACCCCAATCATACTATGTGTTTGCTGTGATTTGGGGGAGGTTTTTTGTGTTTGTTTGTTTCTTTGTTCGTGGTTGGTTCTGGGAGAGGGTGTATGTTCGTTTTTAAATCTTAGCTATGTTCTACTGTGAATGAATCAAATTGCACACAGCAAAATTGTGAGATAGTTAGGGGTTTAAACATTTTTATTCCAAAAGATTTTTACTCTGACAGAACTACAGATCTAAGCAAAACCTTTAAAACAAACTTGACTATTAAATAACTCCTTTAATGACTCCTAATTATTTAAAAAAGCTAATATCTTTAAAATATTTATCTTACCCTTTTACTCTTCTGGCAGAATTAGAACATTCTGATGATTCATTCTTATTCATCCACAGTGGATAATTCAACTGCACCTACTTCCATCAAAATATTATCTGCACAATTGTATTCATTATTATTTCAATTGGTGTCACAGGTTTCAACAGAATTTGCTATTCTGCACACTGCCCATATTATCTATCCTAAGCCTGTTTCTCATCTTGCAAATGAATGATGTTTTGAAATCACAAAGCTAACAAAAAATGAGCAGAGCAGTCAGTGCTTAAGTTAGATTTTAATTTGCTGCATTGCACATTTCTTTTCAGTGCTGTTATAGGCAAAACTGGTTCATTCACTCAGGTGCATTTCATTGATTTACAAAGAATGGAATAGAAAAAAGGCAAAGGTAGCAGAAAAAACAGCACGAAATGGAATCTCAGAATTGTTAGAGCTGGAAGGGACCTCTGGAGATCAGCCAGTCCAACCTCTCTGCCAAGGTAGGGTTACCTCAAACAGGTGACACAGGAACACATCCAGGTAGATTTTGAATCAGACAGGGAGGCTCTACAAGCTCCCTGGATAACCTGTTCCGGTGCTGTGCCACACTCAACACAAAGAAGTTCTCTCTCGTGTCCTTGTGTTTCAGTTTATGGCCATTGCTCCATGCCCTGTCACTGGGCATCACTGAAAAAGAATCTGGCACCATCCTGTTGAAACCCACCTTCGAGATATTTATGTGCATTAATGAGGTCCCTTCTCAGCCTTCTCCAGACTGAACAGGCCCAGCTCCGACAGTCTCTCCTCATAAGAGATACTCCAGACCCCAAATCATCTTTGTGACCTCCGCTGGACCCTCTCCTTGTCTTTGTTGTACTGAGGAGCCCAGAACTGCACACAGCATTCCAGATGTGGCCTCTCTAGGGTGGAGTAAAGAGGCAGGACCCCCTCCTTCAGCCTGCTGGCCACAGTCTTCCCATGTACCCCAGGATACCACGGCCCTCTTGGCTGCATGGGCACTGCCAGCTCATGGTCAGCTTTCACCCACCGAGACTCCCAGGTCTTCTCTGCCAAGCAGCTCTCTGGCAGGTCAGCCCCTGCCTGTGCTGGTACTTGGGATTATTCCTCCCAAGTGCAGGACCCTGCACTGGCTCTTGTTAAACGTCAGCAGGTTTCTCTCCACCCAATTCTCCAGCCTATCAAGGTCTTGTTGAATGGCAGCACAGGCTTCAGGCAAATCAGCCACTCCACCCAGTTTTGTACCATCAGCAACTTGCTGTGGGTGCATTCTCTTCCTTTGTCCAGGTAGTTGATAAACAAGTTAAATAAGGCTGGATCCAGCACTAATCTTTGGGGAATGCCACTGGTTACTGGCCTCCAACCACATTCTACTCTGCTGTCTGAGCTGTGCCATTCAGACTGTTCTTGATCCACCCCACTGTCCATTCACCTAACCCACATTTCCGGACCTTACCTACAAGTAACCATAGAACACACGGAAGTCAGAGAGGTAGCAGCTGGAATTACTAGAAAAATTGAGAAATAACATTTGTTGATCCATCTGAGAGGTATTTAATCTTTTTCAGTCCTACCTCACAAACATATAAAATGTTTATATTTGTAATTTTCTTTTCTCTTCTTGCCTATTTCATTTGCTATTCTATTCCCCTTGTTTTTCTTTCATTCTCTCCCTGGTGGTAATAAACCTCAACGCGATTATGCCAGTCACTATTGGTGTCATTATTTCTATAACTCGCAATCTTGCCATTCCTTTGTACTTCATCATAGCCCCAGAGCTATGTAGTATGAAGGGGTCAGAAAAATTCCCTAGCATCAGATTCCTTGTCACTTCTGTCTTTCAGATCTCAGGAATAAGGACTGCACCACACCAGGTCACCAATTGAAGTCACTGTCTCGGTAATATTTACAACCTTATGTCAATTGCTGCTTGCTGATCTGTGCGAGAGGTGACCCTAGTCTACATCAAATCTCTGGTGTCTGAGGCTATATATTAGAACCATAATTGCTCCTGATATTGTCAGCCTCACAGCTAGCAAGAAATAAACAAGTCAGAGAAACTGAGTTATCTTCCCACTTGAAAAGAGAGCATGTTTGTTTGCTCTTTTCCCACACAGGTACTGAAGCACACCTGATGGAAGAGTATTTGCAAACTAAGGCATGGCAAATTCACTGTTCAATTCAGAGAATACTGGGTTCAAGACTGGATAATACAATCAAGATTCTGACACGTACTTGCTTATAGAGTGAAAAATTGTGCAGCTCTTCTGCAAACATCAGTCACTTAAATGTCCAGAATATTGTTTAACCTTTTTGTTTACACTCACTGAATTAATTTTTGAGAGTTCAAATGTTAAAAACTAAGCCCTCCTCTTTTTTTTTCCCAAGAAATAAAGTAAGTGTGGGGATGTTTGTGCATATGATTTCAGTTTGCAGTATCTTTCTCACCTTGAGTTTTTTCCAGTGAAATTGAGAATCAAGTGCGGCTTTAATAGCAGACAATACAGAGCAACATGACTTCTCCTCTTCATCTTGCTCTGTAGTGGATGGTATCACATTCCTCTTTAGCAGTCAGTGACATTTTCTGACTCTAATCTCACCCTATTCTTCCCTGAGGATTTCTGGAAGGATGTAGCCTTTAGATAAATCTTCAGTAGTGAACCTAATAAATACAACTAAGAAAAACAAAGAGAACCCTTCCTATTACTCCCATCTTATCCCTGTAAAAAACCTATTCCTAGCAAAGAAAAATTATGAAATGTAAGAAGGAAACATGATCTGGTGAAAGAATATTAATTTTCAGCTACCACACAGAGACTGACAAATCCGTGATTTGTCATACTGGCAGTGCATCTTTTACTATGAAAACAAGATATGGTGACTGCTCTGACGAACAGAATTGTTGTATTTTTTCTTTTACTTTAATTTCAGAGGTGATACATTTCATACAGAAAATGTGACTCATTAGTGAAGTACCTACCGGCACAGGTGGTGCCCAATGCAGTGCTCATGCTCACCACTTTGAGGGAGCTCAACTTTCTGTGGGTAGAAGGCTTGTTTTGTGAGAAGTCTTGTCAATCTTTAGATAATAAATGAGTAAAGAACTTCTGTATTGAAAAACAGTAGCAACTCATCTTTGACTATGAAAGATGCAGATAAGAAATATGGTTGTTAATAACAGTAGAATGTAGAAGCTGCATCATGATTTGCCTCTTGCACAAACAGTAATAGTTTCAAGTCCATGTGGTGTTTTCTGACTTGTTAACACTAATAGTCCATGAAATAGGAAGAACAAAGAGTTTTTTATTGAATCAGATTTTCTTTTTTTCTAGTTTATAAAGCTAAAACACATGTAATCTTTAAATTCAGAATCATAACTCAGGGGAAAGGGCTCACTTTGATAGAGTTTCTGTTTCTAGGCAGTGCAAATAATCCTTGCTGCAAAAAAACAGTTTTTCAACAAAAGGAAAATAACCTTAAGAGTCTGCTGATTCACACACCCTCCAAGGAGATGATAGACACTAAGGTATCTCTATCTGTTTCAAAGACTTCTGTGACCATTCTCTCTCAGATGTCAATGGTAGCAAACAATGCAATTAATTTTTCTGTACAGATCCCAAACTTATGTTTTAGACACATTCTTAAAATAAGTACAGAACTGTCCTGTTCAGAGACTGCCTGTTTTTGAAACCCCAGGTATTCTGAATGTGAAATGCATCCCAAGCTTTCCAGTGTTCTCTCAACTGTAGTAACTAGGGAAGGCACATAATAAAAAGAACAGTTCTCATAGTCTTCAAATCTAGGCATTGACAGAGCACCTGAGAGGGAAACTTTCAGTACTGCTGCTCCTAAATGAAGCAAAATCTCACTTTTGAACCTGGTCCTATGTGACTGTCTAGCAGGTCACAGATGCATTTATCATGAAGTAAGACAGAAACACAACAGTAATTGTATTTTGTATTTCTGAACTTCTTGTGGGAAACAAGCTATTGTTCTGTGCAGTGAGCATAATTCATTCACCAAGACATATTTCCTTGTTTTAATGACTGTTGATTATTTATCCCCCTTAATAAGTAATAAATACATTTTTCAAAGCTGTGACCAAAAGGTCAAGGGCAAAAGGGTATTTGGCATTTCTCTGGTATTTTCTTTTATTCTAGAAATGAATATGGTACAAGTCATTCCCATGGAAGCAATATAGAACTGGAATATTCCGCAGGCGAAATGTGTAAGAACCAGAAATTACTTACTCTAAAAGTCAAAACCATAGTACTAAAGGAATAACAATGGAATAAAAAAGCTTTGCCCATATCAAGAAATCAAAAACAGACTGGCATAAAATTTAACATTGTCAAATAATGTTTGTTCACTGTTTATATCACTGTTCTGTTTAAAAGCATGTAGAGCCTTGTGGACATCTCCATTTCGGCCATGACATGATCCATGACCAATGTAGCATAAAACTACATGAGCTTGTGATAAGTAAGCAAAAAAAATTCAAAATTATATTCTGCAGAGAGCTGTGATAAGATACAGGTGGGATTCAACATTTCTACTCCACAGAGTTTGTGTCATTCTTAGCACAAAGTGAAGACAAAATGGGGAGCTCTCACAGGTTAATTTAAGTGCTCAGAAAAAGACAAAAGAAATAGAGTTAACACAGAAGGATTATGAGAGCTAAACTTGTTCTAAATAATGAGGTTAAAATTGTAATTTATATATTTAAAAGGGTGAAGGAAAGAACCTAAGAATAAAACCTGAAAAAGGGATCCATCATCATTTGCAGAAAAAGAAGCTTAATGTCTTTTTCGCATTGTGCTGCCCAAAAACTGCGCACAGAGCTCGAGGTGAGGCCGCCCCAGTGCAGAGCAGAGAGGGACAATGCCCTCTCTTGCTCAGCCGGCGATGCTGTGCCTGATGAAGCATCAGGACATGGCTGGCCCTGTTGGCTGCCAGGGCACTGCTGACTCATACTCATCTTTCTGTTGATCAGGATCCCCAGGTCCCTTCTCAAAGCGCTGTTCCCCAATGTCTTATTCATAGATCCAGGGTTGCCCCGTCCCGGGTGCATAACGCAGCACTTTCCATTGTCGAACTTCATATGCTTGGCGATTTCCCAGTCCTCTCATTTGCTGAGGTATCTCTGTAGGGCTTCCCTGCCCTCAAGGGAGTCAACAGCTCCTTGCATTTTAATGTCATTGGCAAACTTACATACTATTCCTTCAAGTTGTGTGTCCAAGTCATTTATGAAGTTGTTGAAGAGAACCGGGCCAAGGATGGATCCCTGCAAAACCCCACTAGTGACTGGATGTCAGCCTGATGTCACTCCATTCACTATAACCCTTTGCACCCAACCCAGGAGCCAGTTGCTCACCCTTTTCATGATGTGCTTAACCAGCTGTGTGCTCGACATTTTGTCCGGAAGGACACTGTGAGAGGCAGTGTCAAAAGCTTTTCTGACATCCAAAAAGATTACATCTACTGGCTTTCTTAGAGCAACCGGGTGGGTTATCCTTGTTGTAGAAGGAAATCAGTTTTAATGAGCAGGACTTATTAATGCATTGTGTAGCATATGAAACAAAATACTTGTGAAAAAGGACAAATTTCTGATTCTTCTGCTTTATAGCACATTAACTTTACATAAAATAATTACAGCTGGCATCAGAGAAGAGGGAAGAGATCTAGACTAAAGAACCTCAGTAAATTTTAACTATGAAATCCATGTCATAGTTTCATCTGTCATAAAACAAAGTTGCATCCAGCAAGCATAAATCAGGATTTATTTTCCAGAACTCTCTGGCAATGCAACTGTGTATAAAAGTTCCAGTTGTTACGCCATGAACTTTGGATTTTGTTTGGGAGAGCAGGTGGTGGCCCTAGCATACCTAGAGACAGTCTCAACTACTACATGAAAGACTGCAACTTAGAAGAACAGTCTGGTGTTGCTCGAAACACAACATTTTATATAAGGTCATCCGCTTTATTGCCAAGGATACTGTCATTGGCAAACTTACGTAGTATTCCTTCGAGTCCTGTGTCCAAGTCATTTATGAAGATGTTGAAGTGAACTGGGCAAAGGATGGATCCCTGCAGAACCCCACCACAGTTGCTACTGTCCTGTGCGGAAGTCAAATTCTCTATTCCAGCCAAAAGTGCATGAATAAGTAATTTTTCAAGTGCTGTTTTATGTATGTTAAATTATATTGAAAATTATTGTTATGAAACAGAATTCAAGATCAGTAATAATATAACAGAGAAACACACAGCTAGATAAACTGAAACATTATAAAGTGTTCCGGTTAAATACCTATGACTTTTTTTAAAGTCTACTGAAAAACATACACTATACAGTGTATTAATAAATTGAGGATGTCTAAATAACAAGAGCTAAAAATAAAACTTTATTCTTTCTAACACTAGGGGGAAAAAAGTAAAGATTTGACAGTAATGAAAGTCACATACTTTGATCTGGACAAGGACAGATCAGGTGAACCTGAATGTATTAGCTTCAGTAACATCTGTAACTCTTGATTTGTCTGGTTTTCTTCCAGTTCCAGGAAACAAAATTATATTTGAAATTCTGTGCAACAAATTAAGTTCTGAAGCTTATTCAAACATAAGCTGTCAAAGTATTTTTTCCTTTCATACAGGTTAAACACAACAAAACTTCAGATATAAATTCTGGAACCATCAGCTTGAAGGAATCCTTCAACCAGCTTTGGTCACTATTAGGCCTTCCTTCTTTAGTGGTCCATTATATGAAAATCACATCCTTTCCACATTTCATACCCCACTCCACCAAAAAACCCCAAGACCCCTACCCCAAAAAACTCCCCAAAACAACAGACAACCAAAACTTCTTGTATTTGAAATATAAACTGACAACAACATAAAGGGATATTAATGAGTACCTTTTCATTATACTAGTCTTGTCAGGTCACTCTTCAACTTAGCACAGTTTCACGTGTTTTCACCCTTTGATTTGCCTGTGAGTACCACACCCTCACACTAACTCTAGAGGGGTGAAACAACAAACTATGAAGAAAGGCACACATTTTCTAACATAGCTTCCCTTTTGTCTTNGTTGCATCCAGCAAGCATAAATCAGGATTTATTTTCCAGAACTCTCTGGCAATGCAACTGTGTATAAAAGTTCCAGTTGTTACGCCATGAACTTTGGATTTTGTTTGGGAGAGCAGGTGGTGGCCCTAGCATACCTAGAGACAGTCTCAACTACTACATGAAAGACTGCAACTTAGAAGAACAGTCTGGTGTTGCTCGAAACACAACATTTTATATAAGGTCATCCGCTTTATTGCCAAGGATACTGTCATTGGCAAACTTACGTAGTATTCCTTCGAGTCCTGTGTCCAAGTCATTTATGAAGATGTTGAAGTGAACTGGGCAAAGGATGGATCCCTGCAGAACCCCACCACAGTTGCTACTGTCCTGTGCGGAAGTCAAATTCTCTATTCCAGCCAAAAGTGCATGAATAAGTAATTTTTCAAGTGCTGTTTTATGTATGTTAAATTATATTGAAAATTATTGTTATGAAACAGAATTCAAGATCAGTAATAATATAACAGAGAAACACACAGCTAGATAAACTGAAACATTATAAAGTGTTCCGGTTAAATACCTATGACTTTTTTTAAAGTCTACTGAAAAACATACACTATACAGTGTATTAATAAATTGAGGATGTCTAAATAACAAGAGCTAAAAATAAAACTTTATTCTTTCTAACACTAGGGGGAAAAAAGTAAAGATTTGACAGTAATGAAAGTCACATACTTTGATCTGGACAAGGACAGATCAGGTGAACCTGAATGTATTAGCTTCAGTAACATCTGTAACTCTTGATTTGTCTGGTTTTCTTCCAGTTCCAGGAAACAAAATTATATTTGAAATTCTGTGCAACAAATTAAGTTCTGAAGCTTATTCAAACATAAGCTGTCAAAGTATTTTTTCCTTTCATACAGGTTAAACACAACAAAACTTCAGATATAAATTCTGGAACCATCAGCTTGAAGGAATCCTTCAACCAGCTTTGGTCACTATTAGGCCTTCCTTCTTTAGTGGTCCATTATATGAAAATCACATCCTTTCCACATTTCATACCCCACTCCACCAAAAAACCCCAAGACCCCTACCCCAAAAAACTCCCCAAAACAACAGACAACCAAAACTTCTTGTATTTGAAATATAAACTGACAACAACATAAAGGGATATTAATGAGTACCTTTTCATTATACTAGTCTTGTCAGGTCACTCTTCAACTTAGCACAGTTTCACGTGTTTTCACCCTTTGATTTGCCTGTGAGTACCACACCCTCACACTAACTCTAGAGGGGTGAAACAACAAACTATGAAGAAAGGCACACATTTTCTAACATAGCTTCCCTTTTGTCTTCAACTGATGCTATGAGATTAAAGCTGTATTTAAAGTCTGATAAAATACAAGAGAAAAAGTCATGACTTTCATCATAAGTAAATCCATGGGTGTTTATAGAGTTCAGTGGAAGCTGTTGAAGACATGACACAGTAAAATCAGATAAATACTAAAATTAGAAAAGTGACTAAAAATCAGCGAAGAAAAGCATATTATTGCACCATTACATTTTTTAATGTGTGGGGCTTAACTTTCAATTAAAGAAACACTTTTTTCTGAATAGGTTTTTGAAGAATGGATCCTTTATTCATGCTTTTTTTGTGAAACAGTTACTGAGCTATCAAGAGAAAGTCAGCAGCTCCGATCAACTTATACAAGGAATGATTTTCTTGCAACATACATATCTTTTGGTCAAGATAGTAAAATTCTTGATGAAGAAAGGCACAACAATATGATGATGATTTTTCCCCCAAGATGCATCACACATCTCTAAATTAGAGGGAGAACAAATTTAAAACTAGTGAATAAAAAGACCCCAAAATTAAATTCACAGACAACACCATAGCTTTCTAGGGAATCTGACCCCTGCTCTGTTCTAACTATTAAATAGTTATGAAGTAGTCAGATAATAATACGCTTAATAAATTAAATACATTTTCTTATCTAAAAATGAGAGAAAAACTAATCTAGAAACCTTTTTAAGCAACACGTTAGTTCATGACACTTCATGTTCTTCAGCTTCCGTTTTCTAGCTCATTGGGACATATGAAATTGCTTCAAGGCATTTGTAGGCAATAAAAAAGGAAGTGTTATCTTAAACTCCTTCACTTTTATCTTGCACTTTAAGGGTAAGTTGTTAAGTAGCTGCTGAACCATTCTACGAACTCCAGTCTTCTTTCTGGTCATTGAACTCATGAACTTTTTATTGAAGGTGTCAATTTTCACGCAACTGTCACATGTTCTTTGAACGGGTTTGAGATAAAGTGATTAAAGCGACTTAAAAAAATACTCCAATAAATTGCAAGTGTGCAAATCCTGTGACATAATGTTGTTGAATATGCACATATTTTTAAATACACATCCATTTGAAATTCAAAGGTCAACACATCACAAAGGAAGTCCTACGTGATGCTTATCTTCTGTCATAATTTTTCTTCAAATGAGTTGACACAGGTGACACTTTGCAGTTTGCTTAGAATATCTTTTAGTTAGAAATTTTATTTCTATATGAAATCACTCCTTAAAAATTATGTAGTAGTTTTTTGATTGCCCTTTTTATGACTATCTATGCCTGACAGGGAAATGCCATTTGCATTATTCAATAAAAGTTTCTTTTTAGAAACACTTGGGAAAAAAATCCCCATAACTTTTGAAAGCAAGTCAGTTAAGGGAAAGAAAAAATACAAACAGAACTAAACAATAAAATAAATGAAAAGAAATGCCACTGACAACAGAAAGCTATTGTCACAAGTACAAATACAAATCCACATCATGCAGAGGCTTTCAAGTATCAATTCATTTATATTTTGAGTGGATATTTAACAAGGAAGTTCAGTGAACATATACTCAAAATACTACATTTTGCTTGAAGCCGTATTTATAGCACATTTACTTTCTCATGACAGTAAAATAACACATCTCAAATACTATTTTTGTAAGCATGTCTGCAGGTTGTCAGGAAAAATAACATCAGATCAGAACAACTCTTTATTATAAATTCATATCTATCTTAAACTACCAAATCATTGACTACCTGGAAAAGCCACAGCTGAGTAGTTTAGCAGCATCAATACAGATTCCTATACTGGTTTGCCTCAAGGATTTATCTTAAGTAGGAGCTGTAAGTTACCACAGGAGTGAGAATAAACTGTAGTTCCTCCAGGTCTGAAAGTCTCCTTTCTTCAACACTCTGTAGAAATACCTTAGTCATACCCAGAGCACAAAATTTACCTTCATTGTAAGACTGGTGTTTTGTGGAGTTACTCCAAATCTAAAGTGAGGTATTTGCAACAGCTTATCAGGGAGTTGCAAACACCTCTGTGTAACTTCCCTGAAAAAGCACAGTCTCTATCAGGATATTAGTCAGTGGGGGTGCTCTTCCAGAGGGTGGTTTATTGACCTGCTGCTAAAAAATGCTCTTTGAGAAGGGTGAGTTCTGAAGGAACCATGTCAGTTTAGTTCACGACGAAGCACAGGTGACATTACACAGGTTGCTTTTCGGATGCTTTCCTGACACCCTGAATATTAAGGACCTATGCAAACTTACTGTCCAATTTTTCCTCTGCATAGTGAATAAAGGAGGGAGAAATGGTTGTATCAAACACATCCCCCTCTTTTAGCTGTCATGCACATGCATGCTCATCAGATTTCGGAAGAGGAAATTCTTTTTTTGTTTAGGAGTCTTTTAGGGGCAGCTAGAAGAACTTGTCCTTTGTGTTTTTGGTTTTTTTTTTTAACTATCACATTCAATCTTTCCAGTCAGAGCCTGCTCAAAGCTGATCGGGGGAAATAATGACTGTTAGAATGGAAATGCATGTGGGCATGAATTATCTCTAATAATACTCTAATCCAAGACAGGAACTTTGATTAATATATTTTTTAAAAATTCAAGTATATTAAGCAATTATTTGCATTTTAATCTTTTAATACTAAGTATGTGATTAGCTACTAATTGATTCACTTGGATCAAAGTTATGTTTTAAAAAGATTGTCTGCTTTTTCTTTTCACTCTAAAGTAGATAAGAGCTCTTTGTTATTTTTTGAACTGATTTACTCTGTGAAGCCTTAGCTCTTACTTTGCACAGAAAACTGACATACTTGACACTTTAAGAAAGCTTTTCCTTTCTTACTGAAGTGCCCTCCTTTCTGCTTTAAGGACCATGAGTGGGTGGGTGATGTCTTCTGTGGTTTGACCATCGTATTGATTCAGACTGTTCAGGCTGTCAGCAGTAGTGCTAGATATCAAAACTGCGTGTCAAAACAAACAAACAAAAAAAATCCTAACAAAATTCCTTGACATCCAAATCCAAACTGGAAAAGAAAGCTCCCACAGTAGCTGTACCCTGGCTTGATCTCCTATGCCTCTGATATAATTTCAGTATCAGACACTAAAAGTCAAGGTGTATTTCCAACAGACACAGTAGGGAAGGCAATGCAGAAGTAACAGCACTAAAAGCCTAGATTTAGTTTTTACTTCTCAGGTTTTAATATCATGTCCTCGAACAACCAAGGAATTTGAAGGTTGAATAGCAGGGCTTCAGGAAATGTAAAACATCTTCACATGCATTTTCCCCTCTCTCATTTCTTGTTTGTTTCCAAGTTCATCCCTCTTTAGTTGCTTGCAAATTATGAATATGGAAGTCAGTGAAGGAGAGTTTGTCAAAAGAAGAAGTAGGGATAAGAGAAGAATAAGCCTCTGTAATGATTAGGCACAATTTAAAGACTGTGTTTCCACAAACCACAAAGCTTCCAAAAATCTCAGACAGAATTTACATTACTTTCAACACCTGGCCAGCCATCCTTTCCTAACTTTGCATTCTCTTCTACATGCAAAGACCACAGATATCAGACCTCTCAGATTAAAAATCATTATTTTCTATACATTATGTTCTACAGAAAAGCTTTTGGATGTGAAATAATACAAAAGTTAGATATCAAAGCCAGTTGGTTAAATTTGAACAGTCATCCAGTTTTATTTTCTGGTTTGTTTTTTAAGTAAGGAAAGAAGTGGATGAACTCTTTGGGGACAGCTTGTAACTGACAGGAAAAAAATATATTAGAGGGGCTCAGAAGTGTAATTCTTCCTAAAGTTGTCATGAAACATAAAATTATAATGCAGGACAGTTATGAGTTGCTATACTGTTGAGGGGTTTTGAGGGAGGTGGTGGAAACAAATATATCTACCTGCAAGTGCCATAGCTGGTTGTGGCAAGAGCTGGTGCGCCATTCTAAGGTGCGTTACGTTTAGTTTGAGAATGTAAAACACTGCCTCCCTAAGCAAATTATCACTATTTCCCCAGTGAAACTATTGCCCAGTCAGATATGCTGGCATCATCACACATATTCCCTTCTGAAACCTGCTGCTCTCAAATGAGCTTAGTGGGAAAGGACAAATAAAAAAAAGTGAACCAAGAGCATCAATCTCCCTCTTCAAAGAACTCAGACTCACTCAAACATCTTAGATGGAATGAAGGTAGAGGAAATGTAGAGCAGCATCTTATGCTGCTGCAACACAACTGCAACCAGAAATCCTCTGTGAACTCTGCTAAATTGGCACCAGTACCTCATCAGAGTGCTTGGAGAGCAAGTTAATAGCTTTTGCATGAGCTATGTGGTCTGGGATACTAAAAACCTGTTCTGGTGCTTGGGCATGGACAAAGGGCACTGAAGGGGAGTTGATACAGATAAGACTGAGGTCACTTTGCACAGCAAATTCACACTACTCAGAGGGTGCAAATACATGCCTTTCTATCTAGAGTTCACAATGGTTGATATATTTTCTGTGGAGGATAGAGATTTGCAGGTCAGCACTGGTAAACAGCATTGTTTTTCATTTCTCCACTCCAATTGAGAGGGAAGTGTTTTGTCCACAGGCAGCTTTTTTTGTGATTCAAGGCTTTTTTGTCTAAAGACTGGGTCACTGCAATGCAGCCTTATAAAGTTTGAAATTTGTTTCCACCACTTTGGGCAAGTGGTGGAAACAAGCACCTGATACATGAAGTATAGAGGAAAAACTAGATAGGTCCATGGTCTTTAATTACTTCTGATTTCTGACCCCCAGATTTTTGGGTGGCATACGGAAATAGAGTATTTACTGTGAATGTCATACTGCTTTGAAACGTCCTATCTTCCTTTAGTCTTCTTCTATTGTCATCGTAAGCAGGCTGCAGAGCCAAATAATTGAGGAAATTTCTAGCTGTCGAGAATTAGGACAGCAGAAAAAACATCTTAAATCTGACCTGATAAAGAAGAACTGTAAATCAGCCTACGAGAAAGGCTGAGACGTTTGTTTGAGAGTATCACTACTTTAATTACATCTATGTAATGTTGACTCAGGTGACACTATAATTATAAGAATATGAATTTAATTTATATAGTGCATGTAAAACACTTAAAAAATTAAATAACAGAGAAAATGATCTCAGGTTGTCACAGAGGAGGTTTGGATTGGACATTAAGAAAAATTTCTTCATGAAAGGAATTATATCAGGCTGCTCAGGGAAGCGATGGAGTAACGGTCCCTAGAATTGTTCAGAAACCATGTAAATGTGACATTAAGAGACACAGTTTAGTGGAGAGCATGGTAGTGGTGCTAGGCTAACAGCTGGACTTGATGATTTTAAAGGTCTTTTCTGACCTTGAAGATTCTACGATTGTCTGACATTTTGTTCTGAAATATCCTTAAGAATGTGATTTTTATTATTGCAATAATTTTTCACTGAAGTGGCATTACTCTTCTAATGTTGCCTCCTAAAAATAGATAAAATACACACATGGATGTATTAGTTTTAAAATGTTACTTTCTGAGGTATGGATATTGTAATTTTGTTTAGGAAATGTTTAATTTAATATTTTAGCCTGTAGATATGCATAAAGCTTTAATATATGCCACAAACTGAACAGCAGGTTATTGAATCTGACCACTGGTGATTAATCTTAAAATGTCTTTCAGGTCTTAAATTCATTATGGATTCTTAATCTGTCAGACATATCCAATACTAGATTCAATTTGGGAATATTTGTTGTCTCAGATCATACCCACCATTATTCAACATAACTTTTTCCTGCAAGTCCATAAACCACACCTTGGGCAGACATCAGGGATTTGTCCAGAGGCACATAATAATGATGATTTCTGGGGCATGGGCTTAAGGAAAGAAGGAGCAGAAGTGAGATGGATATATGTTGGTTTACTATGCAGTCTGACAAAATAACACTAAAATAACTCTGTGTTCCTCGGATTGTATTCTACTAGGTACAAGTGTCAAAAGACATGTTAAATAAACATGTTAAATAAAAGGGTCTTCAGAACTGTGAGTCCAATAAATGTAAGACAGAGACAGGAAGAAAAACAGACATTTAAGTCCATGATGCGTACTTCTATTAGCACAAACAGGTATTCCACCTGCCTCTCAGGCATCTGTGTACACAGAGGATGTTTCTCCAATTCACCTGTGTACACTTCTTTATCTATGTTTCCACAAAATCTTTGGCACTCAATTAATGATGCATAAGTTTTGGTTCCTGAAACAACCGCTTTTTCTAGGTTACATTTAAAAAGAACAGCCAACAGCAAAATAAACCAATGAGTATTTCCCCTTGGTGATGTATGTTGAGGATTTGGATGCCATATTTAATATAATGTAATATTTCATTGGTTTTCTAAGAAAACACTGTATCTGTTTCTAGTGTTTCTTGTAGGCCTATTTAGTCTAAGTGAAACACCATATATAATGACTTTCCCTCATTTCCCTTTCCACTAGCATTATTAAACAGAAATATTTTACCACCAAGTCTCATAAAAATTTTCTATGCCCTAATTGCTAATACATTTGGATGATTCAGAGATATCGAAGAGACATCTTCTGGTGCAAACCTAATAGATACATAGTGCTGATGAGTTTCTATTATATTCTAATTAAGAAATATCTGTTCTTGCGTATCCAGATCAAGTGGATGACTTAGCTTTATTCTGTAGTGATGGCTGATGATTTCCAGCTCCCTTAGGATATGTTCAATAAAGTTGTCATCCAGGTTTTTGAGGAACCTTCTGGCCCGGGTTGTACCAGCTGTGTGATACTCCCAGCTAATTTCGGGCAAATTGAAGTCCCACATAAGGACAAGGGCAGTTGATTTGGAAGCGTCCCTTTGTTCCACAGAGAATAAATCACTGGCATCATTATCCTGGCTGGGATGTCTGTGGTAGGCTCCCACGATGATGTCTGCATTGTTTGTTTGCCCCCTGATTCTTACCCAGAGGCTCTCAACTGTGCCATTGCCAGCTGTGAGCTCCATGCATTCTAACATTCTATTACATACAGTACCACCCTTCAGCCCATTCTGCCCTGCCTCTCCCTCCTGAAGAACCTGTAACCATCCAACAGGACACTCCAGTCACAGGACTCATCCCACCAGGTTTCGCTTACAGCGATGATGTCAAATCTCTGGGACTGGGACAGTCTCAAGCTCCTCTTCTTTGTTCCTCATTCTGCATGCGTTAGTGTAGAAATGGAAGGGGTGATTGAAGTGGTGCCTCTTGTGAAGCTCATTTTTCTCCTGCTCAAATAACAAGACCTTTTTTTTATTGTATAGGAATATCGATTTCATTTGTATGTCATTTTCCTGCAGTGTTATTCACTATCATAAATTCAAAAAGGGCTAGATGTGTCCACAATTTGCACATTCTTTACAGGCTTTCTGAAGTACAGGTACTATATATTGTGGAAATTGCACACTCTCTCATTTCTTATGCTTTTTCTAGATTGAAGTAACTCACAGTAATGAACGCCTGACCTTTGTACACATAGTTTATCTTTCTAAAAACCACTACTTTTAAACACTCGGGATCTTTTCGTTGCAGGAGCATAGAGTCAAAGAGAAGCAAAAATAATGATAAAACTATTTTCATCAGTGTGTTAATGTAGTTTCTAAACTAGTTTTTCTTTGCCTTTTGTTGTTGTTGGAATTTTTATTTTATAAAAGTTTAAACAGCTCTACTTGTGTTAGATATTTCTGTGCCACAGCTGACCATTGGTCCTAAGCCAGAGGTAAGGTCATTCATTTTTTGGTATTTGGGAAGGTGTGACTCAATAGTATTTGGTATTAGCAGGTAGTTACATCACAGCAGTTTTTCTTTCTTTTGGGAAATCACTTTATTAGTGATAAACCTCTCTACATACATCTTAAACCTCCTCAACACGGTGTTTTTAGCTTTTCTTCATTTTGCTTCATTCTTCTAGGAAAGCATCAGTGATCGCATGAACTTTTTATTTGGTTTTCTTCAGATTCTTCATGCAGCAAGTTCCTCAAACATATCCAGCAAGAGTTGAAAACTACATTTGGTTTTATTTATCTTAAGTAAAAATAATGACTTTTTCCCTGAGATCAATAATAGTAGAAAGTCTTCAGGAGGAAGACCAGGCTGGCAGAGTTAAAATGCTCCCTAAGTAATATTTATGCTTTGACAAAGTTACTTTTAGGCTGACAGAATCAAAGAAAGCACAGTATGGGCTGAATTAAGTCAATCTAATTTATCTCAACTAAAATATTGTAGCAGGGCAAACATGATTAGGTATTTGGAAGTGCCACACATTAATGAAAAAGGAAGACTTTGAAAAGGAGTCCTGTATGTAGTTAGATCCAAAGAAAAAAAAAGTGCAGTAACGTAGGTTATCTACCTTGATTTGAGCCAATTAAACTCCAATCTCCGTTTCTTTCTATCTCACTGCATTTTTCCTTTCTCTTCCTTTTTCATCCAGGATTGCTCCTACTGCCATCTTATTTCATCCTACTTACCCCCACCTTTTTCCTAAAGCACCTTCTCTATAAGGGATCAACCTTCTGACTCTACACAACTTCTCTGTCTCAAAGCAGTTACTGCCTCTAATTCTCCAGTGACCGATTCTCATTTCTCAGTAAAGAAAAACTCATTTTAACTAACCATCACACTTCCATGTTACTGACAAGTGAAATATTCTCTTAGAGGTGCATAAGATCCTCAATTTTTCTGCTCCTGGCACTATTTTAATGAAAACTATTCAGAGTTATTCTGTTCATGACCTCCACATGTAAAATGAGCTCTGATTTACTGTGTCTGAGGAACCGAGCAGTATCAGCCAACGTATGAGGCCCATGAGACAAGTACATATGCTGTGCATGTCCACTCAAGCCTTGTAGTTATCACTCATGGCATATTGGCCACAAAATAAGAGAATCCTGACCTCTTTTCCATCTCCGTGTGGTTGCTGCCAGCTCTCCAAAAGCCAACAGCGTTGTGCTGAAGACTGCTGTGGATTTGCAGCCTTGTATTAAATGGTGCTGTTTTCTGGCCATTCAAGAATTAGACCTCGTTCTCTGACCAGAGTATTGAGATAAAAAGAAACCAGCTAGAAGGTATTGCAGGCCAAGAAATGCTGAGAGGGCAGGAGATTATCAAAAGAAAAAAATCAGTAGCTACTGTACACATAAAAATGTGTCAGAGCAATGAAGTCAGTGTTCTGACAGATGATTTAAACTTCCCTTGCCCTCCCTCTCATCTGAGTATGCAAAAATAAAGAAAGCAAACTGTAGAATATTTCAACAGCATAAACAAATTCCGCTTTCATGCCTTGTCTATATTAGAGAAAGCATCATTTGAACAATCTGGATCACAAAAACAATTCTGAGGGTGCTTGCTAGGCAAATGCATTCTATGCTCTATTAAACTTATTGCTCATATGTTATCATTTTAAAACTGAAGGGAAATGCCTGAAATAAGCTGAAAGTCAAAGCTTGCAAGTGAGGAAATAAAAATGAAAGATGTAATAATTCTCTTATTTTTATATTTTGTTTCAGGAATCTAACATTAATATCAGCAAACAATTTTATTTCAGTCAATAACAGAAAAGGCTTCTATAATGCCAGGACCATTGTTCAGTAGAGGGAAAGCCACAAGGAGATGAGGAGAAAGGAAGGTAAAATGCTCTCTCTTATATTTCTGTAAAATTTCTCTATATTCATACATATCAATTACAGTTCTTACAATGTTCTTAGTTCCAGATATGTATTCTCAGTCTATCTCTGGCAATATTTTCCTAACAGATCTTTCTAAAAATCAGCAAAAATACAAAATTCATGGAAGATTATAATCTCTTGAACAATTGAATATTGATATTCCTGCAGGCAAAGGAACAGATTTGTGCTTCATTTTTAATCTCAGATGAGCTAAAAACTCTCAAAATGTCTAATTGATGGATTTCCACTGATGAGGACTCTGTCAGCATTACCATACCTTCTCTAGGTAAGATTTTTACCTGTGGGAGGCTATTGACATCTGTCATCTGAGTATAGGCAACCATAAGCCTATCTCTCATGACCTCTGGCTTTTCTCCAAGAATCCATCAGCTGCAACTAAAGATCAGTGTCTGCTAAACCTCCCTCCAGTGTCCCAGTCACACCTGAAGAAGCACTGCCCCATTCTTAACACCCGTTAGATTTTCGCAGCCTAAATTCTTTTCCCCCAAAGAGAATCCTTGCAGTGACATGCGATGAAGAGAATCTTTAAGTTCCAAGTTTTCTTGTTACATGTTTGAGCTGACTTTGAAAGTAGAAGTAAAGTTGGAAGGTGTCAACAGTAAACCACCCTAAAAGGTTGAATTATATTTCACACAAGAGAAACTGCCACACTTTTACTGGACAATGTTACCTGCATAAAAAGTTCTCTGCCAATTTGAATAGCATTTTTATATCCGAATTCTCATTTTTTGAAGCTTTAAAAAACTTTAAAAAAAATTCATAACCACACTGGTAGGGGTGTGTGTAATTTTGTGTTACAAATCCTTATGACTTATCCTATCATCCAACAGTTCATGTTTTGAGGTTCAGTGTGTGGTCTGTTTATAGATCTCAGCAAGACCAGAATTAACAAATCAATTTCTTACATTAGAGTGCATAATGCTTCCTTCAATATTACCACATAAATTACTCAAAAAAAAGCATGTAATGAATGTAGGAAGCTGCTTACAGTCAGAGTAACGCATTGTAACAGTTATAAGGATTTCACTCCCATTTCATAAATCAGACAACTTCACTGAGGAAGACTGAGGAAGACTTTGAACTCAGAGCTGATCAAGGAGAACCGCACCCCAGGTCCTTTACCTCACCAGACTTATCAGCCTTGGTTATCTTAATTTTGTCAGATCAAGCACAGACCAAGCCAGACCACAAGGTGATCATCTCATGGTTGACATCTGACATGTTTTTTGGCAGTCCCCTCTGCTGTGTCTGAAATGTTTAGTCTGATGGTTATTTTCTGCACTACTTCTGGCAAAGACATAATTATGTCTGAGTACAGAGCCAATATATGTCCTTACCTGGCTCCTGATGGCTGCAACTCAGGGAGCAGCAGCATCTCTGCCCCATACAGACTGCCATCTCTTCCCTCCGGCAGAGCAGGGAGAGTGGGACAAAGTCAAAATCTGAGAACTCATGTATCAGCGGGATTTGTTGTCCTATTTAGCTGTTCAAAGCTGGTGCTAGCAGTGGAACAGATACATACAGCCACCATTTGTGCTTTTTTGTTCTTTTACACATTATTGTAAATTGTGTCTTTCTTAATGATTTACTATGCTACCAAAAAAAATAGACACACGTTTCACAGAAACATAGGAATGTTTAGCACACCTGACTAATGTAAAAGTGCCCTGCTAAGCTACAGAGTTCATTTAACATTCAGAGACAGCTAATAACTGTTCCTGTAGGAATGGTTTTGCTATAGTATTTACACGTAAAAAACCCTGAGAAATGGCTTATAAACACAATAACAAAAAATATTTCTATATTAAATGAAAATTGTGGCAGTTTTCAAATCTGTAACTCAATTATCATTGTTGACGTAAAATCTATTTGTCAGTGTGACCCAAAATGAATGAGTTTCTTTTCCAACTACCAAAGTTACTCTACTTTGGATTATGTGACTGTGAATGTACATGAGAATTTATAATCTGATTTTTAAAAAGAGCATATTTTTTCTATATTTTTGTGTGTGGGAAAAAATTTAAAAAGAATATTACAAAAGTGATAGATGTTGCATATAACAGTGCTTTTTTATGCTATTCAGTGTTTTATATCTAAGGATCTTAATATGTAAGTAAAATGTTATCTCAGTTTTACAGGTCAGGAAATGAACAAAAGGAGGTCAAACAAGCCAACGTCAGGATCAAGATTGGAAGTCACTGGCCTTGGACTGTGTGTTAATGATCAAACATTGCTGCATGTGATTTTTATCTCCCAGTTTTCTCAAATCTTTTTAATCATCTGAAGAAAAAGAAGGCAACACTTGCAACAGAGCAATTTCAGTTGCTTAACACACCAGTTATATGAGGTAAAATATCTAACACAACAATTACAGAATCGCACCTGTTAAGCACAGGACTGAGCTTGGCCACTTTTCCTTGATATATAATAGTGCCCTGTTAATAGTAATAGCAGCAACTAAAACCCTTTCTTTCTACTCCTGTAGCTTTGTGTTGCAAATCTATTAAAATATGGTGGTATGTAAGTACTGTGTTGTGCATTATGTTATTATTTTCCTTAAAAATGTTCCCTTGAAAGGTTCAATTTAAGGGGAAATACTGGACTAAAAGCACCAATGTCTACATTTTCATGTCTCGTATTAAAGTACTCTGGGCTAATGGCGTTATTTAGTTGAGTGTTAGGAAACTGAAAGCAATGCAAAACAAGAGGTAATTCAGCTGTAGTCAGTAACTAGGAGGCAGAACATCACTGCAGCGTGTCCTGGCAGCAGATATGGTGGAGCTTAGCACCGTCTGGGCATGGCTAATTTGCTATTCTCTACCATAAACATCATTGTGCAGTTTTGGGGGGAAGAAAAAGCGATCATACCCCCGAAAGTGTGTCATTTTGCCCTTCTCTCTCTCCAGTAGGAAGGTTGTCAGGATCAGCCCTACCTTCTGCTTCTGCCATCCATCCCTTACCCACTCCTCAGAGCTGTGGCTCCAAGATGTGGTGCTGAAAAACAGAGAAACACTGAATTGATGCGGTGCTGAACGGCGGTGCTGGTACGAGAGGATGCCACAGGGAATGGAGCGGCAGGGGAGAGCCCCAGTCCAGGTGAGCCGAAGGAAGCTGAGTGGAGCCAGATGGAGCAGGGCTGAGTAGTCAAAGCAGTGGTGATGGTAGCAACCACATGGAATCAGGTCCAGCATCCAAAATGACGGCACAGAGTCAAAACTGATGGGGACCTGAGCCCCAGCACAGTGGAGCAGCGGTGCAGCGCAACACAGGCTTTCCCCCAGCTTTCCGGGCCTTGTCTGTCATTGTTTTCTATTGTCTCAGGCTCAGATGGGGGGAAGCAGTAGCAGGGAACAGCTGCCATCCTGTCTCTGACCTAGGGAACCACATGGACACGCCTTACAGGGAGAGTCTGCCTTCTTGTCTTTGTCCCAGCAGTCCTGCAGAACTACATTGTGATGGTAAACACCTTCTGTGTGTAAAGCACCTTCTCTTTCTCTATACTTTTGTTATTATATTGCTGCTGTTACTGTGTTTTTCTTATTCCATTATTTTTTACTTTCAGTAAGTTGAAAAAAGTCAAAAATAAGATTAATAATTTTCCAGTGCCCTTCCTATTGCCTCTCATGAAAAAAAAAAAAGACTGATTTTCCAGTATAGATGTTAAGGAAATAATTGGATGTAGAAAAAGCATTAGCTAAGTTCAAGATGAACATAGACAAGGACAGAAGAAGTAATGACACACTTATGCCAATAAGTCTTTGCTGGGGAAATTATCTCTCACTCTCAGTCAATAATAGAGTGCTACTTCTAGGTGTCAATCACTTGAGAAACAGAAGTTTCTAGTTTTAGAAAAAAATCATGACTGTCAAAATAACTGAAAGGATGATTGCCAGAGCTGTATTAGTTCAGCTTTGCCACAGAGCCAAGCAGTTGCCCAGTTCTAATCTCAGTGCAAATTTCTGAGGTTTCCTTCAAAGCAAAACGCACATTTTCTATTGTTAATTATAAGGTAGTTCCTCTTATTGAAGCTGCTTATGGCTTTCCACCTTTTTCTCTATTATTGGCGGCAACCATAACCTCTTTACGAGGAACTTTAATTTCTCCTTTGAGTTGCTTCATAAATTACGTCTCACCCCTGCCTTCAGTAATGCTCTGATTGATACAACCTCTCTGCATCTTGCTGTCACAAGAAAGGATAATTTTTAGCCTAAGACAAAAAGAAGCAGAGGTGTGCTGTCACAGTCAACATAGAAACTTTATTCCTATTCTCCCATCCCAACTTTTCTCTGCTGAAAGACTAGTTTTTGTATCAAGGGTGAACATAGGTTTCTGTGAAAAAAACGTCTTTCCCTCTCCATCTCCAGCCTCTTTGTTAGAGCTCGAGCTCTGTGCAAACAACCAGTGAAATAGAAAGACTCCTTAAATCATGGAAGGACAAGATTTGCAAGATTATGCATCAATTGCCAAACATTGCTAACACCTGCATCTATCAATCTATTAGGTACAATTTTAGGGTCTCAACATTGTTTGAGGAAGTACCTCAGACTCAGGTAAGTCATGGATATTTCCAACAGTAAATGTATGACATATCTTGTTGCCAAAGTCAGCTCTCCAAATGTTTTATTTTTATCTGTTTTACCTATATGTTCATGAATGTGCAAATGTTAGAAGGTACTGTAGCTTCCTTTCTCTGTAAGAAGAGATGTAGAAAAACAAGAAAGAATTACTGAAAGACAGTTTCTGCCACATATTTATGGAGATCAATGAGGAAGTGAGGCTGAAAGTCTACTGAACCACAACAATCCTTCAGGAAACCCACTTCTGCAGATGCTTTTCACATTATTGTCTTTGTCTCTAACATATCTAGCCAGCTAGATTCAGAAGGTGTGGAAGGCTGCTCACAGAGAACAAGATAAGGGTATTCACCTGGGAAAACTGATGCTCAGCTCCAGTGGATAATTGTTATAAAATATTTAAACATGTTCTGACACCTACATAAGTGCTCTAACCCTCGTGCAGGCCTTTTGTTCTTTCTTCATGGCCCAATTAATGTTTGATTATTTCAATTAGAGGGGAAGAGTTTTTACTCCCTTAAGTCAGAGGAAGAAATTAAATCTTTTTTTATGCATTCTGGCTGAGTGTGTTAACCACAGAACAGATTGCTTACCATAGCCAGTTCCTCAGGCTGTGCTGCATAAATAGGGTCTGAGGACCACTCCTGGACAATGTTTCAGGTTGAAAATCCCAGCTGAGAATTATTACTTCTGCCTCTCTGAAGCAGCTGAATTACGAGACCCTGACATTTTACTTCTTCATAATTTCTTTCTCATTAACTGTCTGGGAATTCCTCTAGAGCCTTGATTTCTAATTAAAAACTGTGGGTTTACAGAGAAGTAGTGTGTCTGAGAAGAAGATGATTTAACTCTGTCTGGATGCTTTCTTGCCCACAGCCTTTCTTGGACCTCCTCCTTGGTGTGATAATGTATTCTTAGGAGTGAGAGCTGGACCCTTGACCTTCAAGGGAACACATCTGGCTGAATAAAAGTCATGCATGAGCCAGTGGGTGCCACAATTCCTCCAGCCCATCAGAAATTTCCTGCCTCATATGACAGCCCAGCTGAGCAACTGTGGAGAAAAGGCCTCTCAACACAGTCTTAGAGTGAGATCCTATACTAAGCATTCCCCCGTTGAGGATGTTGGCATGACAAGTGCAGAGTAAAAAAGGAATATTGACAAGACTTTATGGAAATCCAGCACAGACCAGTCTTCAAGTCCAATTTGTGTCCTACTGCTACAAGCAAAAGAAGGAAAGTAGTTTGAGAAAGGAGAAATGGTCCAGAGGTGTAAGGGCAAGATAGAGATACGCTGATAGATCTGTTCCTGCTCTCCCCCAGCAGTGCTCTTCCCCACAATTGGATAGCAGCACACACATACATGTCTAGGTTATAAAAATCTTTCTAAAACTCCGAGGTGGGCAAATACATGGCAGAATAAGGAAATCATGGGTAATGAGTTTGTCAGAGAGGCCAGCTTGTCACACAGCGTAGGACAAGGGGTGTCCTTACGCAATCAGGCTAGCACACAGCTTAGATTAAGCACAGTCAACAGATGAATTAATGATCTATCTTGTAGATGTAAAAATAAATTTTTCCACAATAAAAGTGTCATCATCTAACAGAGGCAGGCGTAAATTGAAATGAAAGAAACAGAAATAAGAGGGAAATAAGAAAGGAAAGAAAGCACGTCATATGATTTATTCATGTGCAGTAAAAAGTGACAGATTAGAAAAGATAGTCAAAGCACAGGTTACCATTTCTCCTTTCAGTCATTTCTCAGAATTTTATTTTCAAATTCTATATATGTAAACCAGTTTCTGTAATACCACAACTTGGTAACTTTACTTTGTAAGTAACAGCATATAATGCACTCTGCACTGAAGACAAAATGTGAACAGGGCATAGGTTCAGGCTCAAATATTAGTGGTATTTCAAACAGGTAAGAACATGAAAAATCTGAAAACAAGACTGCATAGACTACACATTACAGACAAAACATTTTATGTCTCTGTCTATCAGCAAATGTTACTACACATATTGTTGGTTTTCAGATTTCTTTTGATTACATGCTGTAAAATTGTGCATCTCTGTAACCAGTATATTGTATAGATCAGAGCAACTGGATTCAAGCCATATATCCAATTTCTTTAGTCTTGTTTTTATTTTTGTGACTAGATAAAACAGATGACTAGGGGCATTTCTCATGAAAGACGTTTTCCCATTATATGGTAGTAGAAGCCATCAGTTTTTAGGTTGGGTCCTTTCTTTGTCAATGTTTGCTTCAACATTTCCTCTAATGAAAAAGTCTGAACTATTATTACCTGACAACATTTGACAAGAAAGTACTAACATGAATACTGAAACAGCATTCAAAACATCCCATTTCTTCAACTTTACTACACACTACTTTCTTATATTTCTGTATGCTTCACTCTCATAATCTGATTGTTGGAGTAGAAAGATGAGAACTGACAATTCTTCTAGAATATTTTAAAATTGAATATTTTCATGGAGTATTTTAAAATAAGCAGTGGAAGAATGGAAGAAAGAAATGTCATAATATGTTTATGTAATGAAAACTGGTGGTAACCAGGGTTAAGACAGACCAAGATTCAGTTTCCCTCCTCATCTCATGCAAGTATAGTGGAGACGACCTAAAATTTACTGGTTCTCCTGCAGTTTAAAATAAAAGCAATTGTCCAAAGGCTGACAGCATTGTTCGAAGGCTGAGATGCAATACATGTGACAGAAGGCATAAGTATCACAGTGACTTAGAGAAGAGGTCTGAACTGAGTCACAGAGGATTTGAGTGTCAAAGATATTTGGGAAAACCACTTCTGTTTCTGTTTAGATGATCTCTCATATACTTTAGCAATGGATGCAAACACCTATGCCTGGCTTTCTTCAGCATCTTTCTCCAAGCCCTTTCCCTGGAGAACATGAAGTCACCCAATCTTTTACTAATTTCCTGCTAAGTGTTATAGCCCTGTGAAGTAGTCAGAATCTTGTTTCAGGCTTTAGGGGGTATTCTTCACATGTGTATATTCACAACACAGGGATGAAAGATTCCAGTTTGCCTAGGTTTTCCTGATGAAAGAATGTAAGGACTTTCTCAGAAGAAACAGAGAGGGAGAGAAGATCTAAGAAAATTATTAAATCATGTGGAAGGCAAGAAACCACTATGAAAAGATGAGCATTTCTTAATTCTGAGATGATTACAGAAAGACTCATACCTCTAATTGAGTGGCATAAAAATCAGCAGGAAGTATACCAAAACTGTTTGGAAGAAATATTTGTACCATGGGTACTTTAGCGTGAAAGACCCCTTATCAGAACAGAAGCTTTTGAAGAAAATGAAAAAGCTGCCATTAAATAAATGATAAAAAGGTTTAGCAACTGAGGTACTAAAAATACAGACCAAATGGATACTCTAAAAAGATATACCTAATATGAGCCAATGCTGAGAAAAGAGCACTTTTTTCATGGTGAAACTTTTGATAACAGCCTATTCTTCAGTTTTATTCATCTCCCACAGCTCTTCTTGGTCTTAATCTAGCTTAGAAGGACTTGAAGCTTTCTCACTCTAAGAAAGATAAGTAAAAAATATGCATTGCTATAAACTGAGAATCAAGGAGGAGTATAAAGGTGAGAGTCAGGGAAAAAAGTATTTTTTGTCAGAAAACGAAACAGGTCTGGTAGGAGAAATCTAGAAATATTGGAGGATCTGTTTTCTTAGCGTAATAATCAATCGGATTCATGATTCAGTTTTTTAACACCAGTACTTTATCAAATTTTAAATAATCATACATTAAATAATGTTTGTGTCTATTATAAGAGCTGTTAAGAGTCACAGGTATCATGAAAGTAATGTCCTTGGAGAAACAGGAATATCATTGGGGGAGGGTATATGCTTATTTGATGAACTAACAAGACGAAAGGACATTGTGAGCTTAATCCTAGGAATCAAGCCAGGTAAAAGAAGTAATATTAAACCTGGCTGGAATTCAGAATCTGATCTGAATTATCAAACTAGAAGTCCTCTGGAGTGTTTAATGGAAGGTGTAATTTATAAGGCATTTTAAAAGCAGGTTCATGTGAAGCTAGTTCACAGAATTGGATGCAGAAATTTTGAAAGCATGTGGAACTTTTCAAAGCCAAGGGCTGGTGTTCCTACATTTCCTACAAAATTCACAGCTGATTAATAAATTGCAGAAACTCCATGTGGCTCTAATCCATGGGAGGTCATGCCATCCACCAAACCACTCTTCTGCTTATCATGCACATAAAAATATTGTTTAAAAGTATTCCATCACATGAAATGGTGGAAAATGAAGAATGGAAAAAACATGGGAAAGTGTCTGTCACTTTGGAAAGCTAATAATTTAGTGGATCAATTAACAGACTCTCATGCAGTTTTTTTAACAACCTGACACTGAGAAAATGGGCTGAATAAGACACAAGTATTTTCCTGTTGTTTGTGTTGAGGTGTCTCAAAAGCTTTTTGAGTGCTTAGTGTTGTAAGACTGATTTTGAAATGTTTATGTGCAACTTTGCATAAAAAACAAGTTTTGTAGTAGCAGAGTGAACCCTGTATATTAATATTACTGACCACTGGACCCTTGCATCATGTATCAGCATCATGGTCTCTTGCAAATTAATTTCTCTCTTTTTCTCTTCTATTGTCTGAAAAAATTAGTCACCTATTAGAAAGAGGTTTGGAAGAGTAGCTTATTTTTGCACAGTGTTTCTTCAGTGGTTATTTAAACAATAAAAACACTTTTTATAAATTATAAGTAGTTATAGAAACGTGACTCTCCTCTGAGCTGTGACCATATGATAAATTCTCAGGAGGCCAGCAATATAAAAAAGCCCTTTTCTAATATCAGATTTGATGGTAGAGGTGGTGGTAGAGATCCAAGGGGTGAAATTTGACAGATATATACTTTTTGAATAAAATTTATTAAAGTAATTTTCATCATGTTTTACTTTTTTACCAGGGTCTTTGCAGAGGTTTAATTTATATTAATGGTATCATTTTTGAGGCAGTAATCTATGATTGGCATGAGGGTGTAGCTTAACTTTACTTGGTGATTTCTCAGATTGAAACAGCTCTTCATGAAAGAACCCCTTTGTAAAGCAAATGTTTCTGTTTGCTTTTCCTAGGCTTGTAATACAAAGCTTGTGGCAGACAGATGACTCTGCAGCTGCACAAAAACATTCAGGCTCTTGATTACAGTCAATTATTTGCTTTAAGGAAATCTGCAGAATGGGAGATATTAATGTGATAATTTGAAAATGGATATACTGTGATCATGCCAGTGAAGATTTAGAGTCAAAGGCATCAAATAAGATAATAGAGATGAGCCAAGTGTGACTAAGTGGGATTGAACATAGAATGACAACCTAATAACTTTTGAAAGTCACAAAAGCTATGATAAATAGAGCAATCAGCCAAATTATAAATAAGACCAACCAATAAGCATTCTTCTAAGCAGATGCTCCAGAATATAATGAATTTTTTTTTTTTTGAGGTGAGGGTGCCATTGGATGTGATTGAATGGCTGTGGAGAAGACCTAAGCTATAGGAAGCATTCCCCTCAAAACAGTGTCAATGCAGCCTAGTGATATTTAAAGACTTGTAGGGAGTGGCCCACATTATATGATTAAAAGACATATATTTTAACAGGAGTAGATCTTCTGAAGTATCTTTAATAATCCAAAATTTTAGTGTCCTTAATGGCAGCTCAGGATGCTAATCAACTTTGGGAAAGAAATCTAGGACATTAAGGACAATAATGATGTGTTCTCCCAAAGACAGACATGTGAGTAGGGCAAGAAAAACAGTACTTATATGAAGGAGATCAAGGAATATTAGGAATACCTCAAAAATTCACCCTAAGTTGTATAAAGAACTACTCAAAACTGAGCAGAGTAAACAGTTAACCATTTTGGAAAACCATGAAAGTCAAAACAGACAGTAAAAAAATACACCTCTTCATAATAGAGGAATATGGAAAAAACAGAGGAATTCACAGTCATCTTAGATGATGTGAATTTCTAAATAGTCAGAAAATTGCTGAAAGAAAATATTAAATAATCAATTTGTAAATGCTGAGATAATGAAGTAACAAAATAACACAACTGCCTACCAGAAATTGTTGAGTCTAAATAAAGCCAAAACAAATTAATTTTGTTTACTGCAGCATATATAAGGAGAGAACAGTTTATCCTAGTGTCCACACGCAGTCTTCATAAACAGGTTCAGGAAGTGTGATACGGATAAGACCAATGTGATCTGAAACAAAAAGCAGATAAAATGTATATTTAGTGAACAGCTGTCAGTGACACACTGTCACGCTTGTAGAACCCTCAGGTGGGACACAAATTACTTCTGCCCAGGCCCAGGCTGTCTTTAATATTTTCACTGAAAGCATGTGAAATGGTAAACAAGCATGCTTATCAAATTTGCAAAAGATACCAGCCTAGGAAGGGTGGAAATCTAGAGGTAAGGATTGAATGAGTTTTTTCATTCTTTTAAAATTGAAAAAATGGCTCAAAATCAAGGGAATGAAATTTAGAAAAGGTGAATGTGAATCACTGCAGCCAGAAAGGAGAAATCAGATGCTGAAACACAAAATTCAAAAACCTGACTAGGCAGCAGTTTAATAAGAAAAGTGTGGGATTTATGTAGAACAACAGACCAACAATGATCTGCAATATGATACTATTTTAAATAAGGCAAGTCTTGTGATATGATAAAATAAAAAAAAATGTTTACTACAAAATGCAGGTCAATATTATATCTGTTTGCTAAGTTCTGGTTATGTCTAAACTGGCACTTTGCGTTGGATTTCAGATAGATTTCTTTAGCCTAGGATTATGTCAGGAGGAAAGTAAGAGAATACCGGAATGTTTTAATTTCATTTTATTTAATCTACAAAAGGGAAGATTGATGACAATTTTCCAAAATGTACAAATCTGTTACAAGGAAGACTACATTCTCCTTTTCCCCAAAGACAGAACTGGAGGTCAGATATTAGGAAAATTTTCTAAAGGCATAAATTCCTGTTATTATAGCAGTCTGTCAGGTAAATGGATTATATAATCCCCTTCACTAAAGCTTTTAAAGACAGTATAGATTTTTTAAGAAACCCTAGATTTATTTATGTGTGCTGTCTCAGCACAGAGGACAGTGGGGAATGACCCCTTTCAGCACAATACATTTCTGTCATCCTCTTACACAGCCTTAAATCCTTACCTCTCCCTTTTTGTACCTCTTTGCTGTATTGCAAGCTTCCTGTATTAAACCACATTGGGAGAAAATGTTACCAATATTAAAAAAAATTAAGAAGCTGTAAAATAATCTTCAAAGCATAAATTAAATGTGTTTCACTTTATGTTAAATAGTTCCTTTTTACTCCTGTTCATAGCCCTCAGTGAATTCATTGGCAATTGCTTAAGCAACCTACACAGTTCTGTAGCTCTGGACCACATATGATTAATACCATGAGAGAGAATTTCCTCTACGTTACACTTTTTTTGAGAAACAAAGCCACCACAATGGTTAGCCACAAAATCTCTGGCCTTATGGATTTAACCAGCAAGACAGGTTAAAGTCACTCACAGCTAATCTATATATGCTGAAATGGATGTGAAACTGGTCAGAGTAAGTTGGTCAAACACTATGCTATAAGAACACATTTTCTTGTTTTTCACACAATATCGAAATTAAAGTGTAACTGATATTAAGAGATATTTACCCTAATATTTATTTCTCAATGCCCCATCATCTCTTCTTTGTTTGGATATTTTAGTCTCTCCTGAATTTGGAGCATTGTTCAGTAATACAAATCTATGAACCATGTTCAGGGGTTGAAGGTAATCCTACTCTGCTCCTGGATCTAATTAATGGGCAGTTGAAGAACTGATCTATTTTTACAGAGAGACGAAAGTGACCACACAGGGTAAAACTCTGATCTAACTGTAAACTATTTGCTCCATAGTTCTTGCAAATATTTACAAGTACTTTTTCAAACCAGGAGAAAAATATGAGTAAGAAACCAAACAGAAGATAAGAACCCACACATAGATACTGCAGTGATGAAGAACAAAGAGGCAAAAAGTGTTATCCCTGTTATTGCTTCACCCTCCAGAAGTTAAGGAAAAATGTATGATCAGATAAAATGATAATTTAGAATCATCTCGTTCACTGTCCTTGTGCTATAGGAAGATTGTAGTGATTTGTCACTGGCACATGGGGTACAAGGAAAAGGTGAGACAGGAGAGAATGTGCCTTGCAGGAAGGGATTGGTTTAGATATTTGTTAAAAGCACTACTTTTATGACTAGTAGAGAAGTCTAAAACAAAATCTGACCTGAAGAAACTGGGAGTGAACTACATAGTTGCTGCAGAACTGGGAAGTAATTCTGCTCCTATTCAGGTGGTCTAGATCTGCTGATGTGATTGAAGAATTTGCTTAAAGAAGTTAATGTATCTATGGGAAAAGGAAAATAATGTCTGAGTTACAGTAGGTATTTTTCAAAGCAGATAGATGCTCACAACAAGGGGGAGCAGATTTTCTTTGACTTAGGACAGAGGCTGAAAACTTTAGTTTTCATTGGTTTGTCATAAAAGATGGGAGTATGGGCAAGTGTGCCATGGTAGGAATTTGCAAGAGTCAGGAAAAAAAATTCTGAACCATATTTACTAAAACTAATAACTATGGGATATCTTTGAGCAACATCTCTATGTAATTAGCACAAAACATAATAAGCATAATGAGCAAAGGAGTTTGGTTTCAAAGACAAGAGCATATCTGAAGCCAAGCTGCTGTTTTGTACCTGGACCCAGTACTCCATTCCAATCAGTTAGACAAATCAGACAAGGTAGATGTAAATTTTATTATGTTTGAGATATAACAGTGGTTCTGTTTCCAGTTTTGTGCCAAAGACCAATAAGGGAGAGACCTTGCTTTATCGGACTTAGAGAGATTTTGAGTGGTCATCGAGAGCTTGCATGGAACCAGGGGTACTGCTGATTTGTGGATCTAAGTGAATAACTGACTTTCAAGGTGGTGTAGAGATCTGTGATGCCAAAAGCACAGCTAATGATAGAAGTTAATGGTCATGCATTCTGGAAAAAGAGGAGGGGGTTATTCTTTTTGTTTTCCTTTTTTTGTGACCTATTTTTGAGGGCAAGATATTTCAGTATGAAGTGGATTTAACCTCTTAAGTCTCTTTATACTCTTTTACCAGCAAATGTTGACCTTAATAAGGAAGGGGGAATGAAAGCATAAGACCTCAGAGATCATTGCCTTCTTGTATTTCTATAATATTGAAGTCCAATTAGATCATATTCCATCCGTCTTTTCTTTCTCCTAAGAAACTCTATGCTATTTTTCTTTTCTTTTTCCTGTCTTAATTGTAAGCCAAATCTGATTGGTAATGTGTTTCTTGTAAGTGATAAAAGTGTTAAGAAAATTTGTGAGTAGCTTTATCTGCTGTCTTTCTCCCAGAACATTTCTTACGATGGCTTCTTTTAGCGGTCGTATCTGTTGACAGCTATCTAACGGAATGTGGGCAAAAGTAAATTATCTTAATCTTCTGTTTTCATGGGGGATGACAATTACCTTTGCTGTGTGCTTCTCTTTATCCTGAAAGCAGGGAAACTGTGAGAGTAAGGCAGACACTCAAAGGTGTTTTTTCAGAGTGAATGATGTACTTTGTCACTTCTTGCTGCTGTGAGTGCAGCAGCACTGCACTGATGATGCAGTTGCTTTATCCCCGTGGTTTCCTTACAGCATTCCACTGTTTTGCAAATGTTCCTACTTGCTTTTTCTAAAGTTAAGTTCTAATTTGTTTTCTGAGCTAAATTAAACTTAAGCTTTTCCTGAGTAAAGAACTGCAGATGTTACAGAGAATAACTTTCACATACATTTGTGGGCTATTATCTTTTACCAAAGCTCTTCTTGTTTCATTTTGGAGTCATAAGAGGGGGATATTTTCAGCTCCCTCAAGAAAAATACGCTATGCCATGTAAGCCTAGGGTAGATATTGGTCTCATCTGGCAGCTGCACCAAGTATGGCTTGAATGGCATATTTCCGGGCATGTATACAGGGAGAGAGTGAATGAAAACTGCTCAAGGCAATAAAGCTAAGACTACCTAAAATATTAACTACAAATTTACCACTGATGGGGTTTCATGCAGTACCTGGATCATCCTCACCTTATTGTATTTTCCTGCCATTTGATAAATTTCTAGTTGAATCACTGCAAATTAGCAGAGAAAAGGAGAACTTTTCATCTTTCTTTTTTGGCTTAATCTTTAGGGAGATTTCTGTCTTTTGCTAATTAGTCTTGCAGGATGCTGTGGTCTATGAAAAAAAAATCATAGCAGCATTTCTAATTGCACAAACTTTTTCCTGATATGTCAAAATGGAAAAATACCACAATCCACCCCCTGGATTTTCATTCCTTGAAATTATTGTGTGTTTGCAGGATGGATGGACCCAAGCCCAAGCCAGGGGTCTAAGCCCAAACTCCTGCGCAAGTCTTCATCCCCAAGAGCAGACACTCTAGTTGTATGCACCCAAACACTGAGCTCTCGTGTGTGTGCATGGTAATCTCAAAGGCCTGACAAAACTCACCTTGGCCAGAGAGTGCCAAAGCAGGACCATGTTGGGCAGGGATTGTCACGCTGTCTTCAGAGAGCCTTTGCTTTTGGGATCTTCTACATGCTGCTGTTTTTGGGCATGAAATGGAGTGAGTAGGACTGGTTCTGTGTTTGCTTCAGAGCTGGTACTGTTCTAGCCTCAAAAATGCAAATGCTGTTGTGCCCATATTGCTGATGTGAGTTCCTGGAGGCAGGTCTTTCAGGAGTACTTAACTCTGACACAATCTCAAAGCAAAGTCCTGCTGCCAGGACTCTGAGGGCATTTGCAGGTGTTACTCTCAGGGCTTCCCCCAGCTGCCCACAGCCCAACACCTCATGTCAGTCCCCTGGAACCATCAGCAACTGCCTCAGAAACGGTGAAGCAGAGTTGGACTCTAGCTCCCCACCCCCCTGCCTGGCCATGGGCCCCACCAAGTCTGGCCCACCTGTGGGCCCACATCCTGGTCCCCAGGGAGGTGCCCAGTGTCTGGGACGGGGGCAGCCTTTGCAAAACAATGGACGCTGAGAGCTGCAGCTGTGGGGCAACGATGTCAGTGGTCTTCACAGAAAGACATGACTCTCATGAGTGACATCTGTCCAAGCAAATCCTCCAAGCTGTCAGGATAAACCTGAGTACTCTGGCATAAACCAAACCACCCAGTGGTTTTGTGTCTGGTGGGTTTAGTTAGTACTGGGAGAAATGCTGGACTAGTAAAAAAAGAACTCTTCTAAACAATCTGCCCTGGAGAGTGTCCTGAAAAGGAGTGACAGAGCAAGCTGGCTGTTCAGGCATCAAGCCACTGTTAGTGTTCTTCTGAGCACGAGAACTGTGCAGTGATGGTGTGTAAAGCAAAGAAATAGCAGAGCAGAGGATCATGCTTAGGCAAGGAGGGAGGGAGGTGGAAGAGGGTGGGGGGAGCTCAGGTGGTGTTTAGGTGGAATGGGGATCCATGTATGTATGTGGGAAGGGGATTTCTGTATGTCAAAGCCATTCACCAAACTAACCAGGAGATTTGAAAAGCTTCAGGCTCAGAAGCATTTGAATTACTCCTTTTCAGACTATTTGAGACTAATTTCTAAGATTATACATTCGCAATCACTTATTTTAGCAAAATATACCACTCCAGTAGAATTGTTTCAGCTGTGAAACTACTGCTATAAGTCAAACAACTGAAACATGTGGAATGAAGCTCTTCTCAAATTAAATAAACAACACTCATAGTAAATCATGAGAGGAGTAAACATTTTCTCTCTTTATTGCCTTGAAGCACAAGACCAGAAGCAAGCTTTACAAATATTTAATACATCTTATAAATAAATTACAGCAGCAAAAGCTAAACACCAGACCTAAGCAGGGGTGATTTCGCTGTGCAAAAACCCACTGAATTTTGCCATACTCTCACCTTTTACTACACAAATAAAGGTCTGTTTTTCATATCTTGTTTTCTTTCACCTTTGTTGAGTTATCAAGGTTTCAGAGGAAAGATGAAATTGACAGAAATGTTTCCATCTGCCATCTTGTCCTCCTAATGCCCTACGGAAAAAAAAATTAAGAATCTGGCAGAAGATCCAATTGATCTGCAACAATGGCATTATTACTCAGGAAAATCCCTTGCCCTTGAGACAAAGGGCAAGTGCATGAAATGAAATGCTATTACTTAGCGTATCATGCTAGAATAACAAGACCTTTGATAAGTACAGGTAGCACCATAAATCTCAAAAAAAGTTGCAACTTCTTTTCAATTTTCTTGTTTCCCCCTTTTGATTGAGAATGAAGGGTTTTCCCCCTAATCATTGTTCCCCATAGGATTCAAGCTCATATTACCTTTTACAATTGTTTCAAGTGTGCCTCTCTTCTCAGACACAGGGCAACACTGCCATCATGACCACAGAGTTTATAATCAGATGACATGCACCACAAAAGCACGTTTGTAGATCATGGCAACTATCAGATTTACCAAAGACACATTTGCAGGACACACATGGGGCTGTGATGCCTAAAACAACTGGAAAGATAAGTTAATATTTGCACAAGCAGGTTTAAACCAGTGTATGCACAGTGGAGACCAATATCCTCAAAACATTAATGACAATATTCAGAATTCAAGCAGGTATTACACCATGGCTATATGTTCACTAGTTGGAACCAGTTTCACACAGACTTTTTGTCTTCACTTAGTGAAATCTGTGTGACCTGTTAAACTGCAGGAACTCATCGCCTCTATTGTAGTGGATGTTTATTTTCATGGGGTTTTTTACAACTACTTTCTATTAATATCTATGTATCCATGGCATCAAATCTGACTGCTGATCTAGGTCTGGGTGGGAATTCACACACAGCATTTGGGCTGTCAAGGAAAAAACAGCAACTCCAGTTGATATGGCCTCTGTGCTTCGGAAGTCCCCTATTTCCAGGCACTTGCTGTGTTCAAAGTTCCCAAATTTACTCTGAAATAACCTCTGACTCATGAATGCCATTTGGAGAAGCAATAATGGAAAAAAAATCTAAAAAATTACAAGAGTGCAAATGCAGGAAGTCCTTTAAGTCATCAAAATACATGAGAATATGATGTCTGCAGTTAACAGAATGTTTTCTTTAACTTTTTTATAGCCAAGTATTCAAAGTCTGAATTTCAGCTTCTGAAGGAAGGTGTGGAAACTCAGTAGGTATTTTTCTGCACTTCAATGTTTTACCTAACTTTGTTCTGATGGCAGTTTACAGTATGACCTCCCATCCCTGACCATTCAAGGTCAGGTTGGACAGGGATCTGAGCAATCTGTCTGGTTGGAGACCTGCTGGAGCAAGTCCAGAGGAGGGCTAGGCGGATGATACAGAGGGCTGGAGCAGCTCTCCTGTGGAGGCAGGCTAAGAGAGTTGGGGTTGTTCAGCCTGGAGAAGAGCAGACTCCAGGGAGACCATAGAGCAGCCTTCCAGTACCTAAAAGGGAGCCTGCAAGCGAATTGGAGAGGGAATTTTTACAGGGGAATGTAGTGATAGGACAAGGGGTAATGACTTTAAGCTGAAAGAGGGCAGATTTAGACTAGGAAGAAATTTTTTACTGTGAGCATGATGAGGCATTGGAACAGGTTGCCCAGAGAAGCTGTGGATGCCCAGTCCCTACAAGTGTTCAAGGTGGATGGGACTTTGAGCAAACTATCTATTAAAAAATGTCCCTGTCCATGACAGGGATGTTGAACTCAAAGATATTTAAGGTCCCTTCCAAATCAAGCCATTCTATGATTCTGTTTCTCCAGTAGGATAAATATTATGCTTCTGAAAAATCCCATATGATGAATTCACTGTTTTTTGGCAAAACTATAAACAGAGCTGATGGCAGTACTGTTACTGCTAGTGGTTTTTTCTATTGGATTTCAAAATGTTTCACTGGGGAAGATAGTGCTCTTTTACAGATGGGGAAAATGATGTGCAGAAAAGGAAGTGACTTAGATAATTTTAGAACTTACATTTTAACTAATCTGTATTTAAAAGACTATAATTTTTTAAAAAATTTCCTCACTCAAAAATATATTTTCTCACATGTAAAGGGAGAATAGTGTTAGAAAAAAATCCTAGCACAAGACAGATTGCTGTGGTCTGGGTTTAGTTTGATTAAATTATTTCAAAAACATAAAAATACATCTAAATGGGGGTTAAATTTAAGTCAACTAAACAAAAACAGTTTGCACATCACATACAGTGATGCACTCATAGACACGTAATCTTGTATTTTGGTCTACAAGACTAGATTTAGCTTTCATGTAGTCTCAAGTTTCACTGCTGGTGAGTTAGATTATCTAAATTGATTTTTGCCTGCAGCACTCATGACTGCAAATCAGCTCTGACCAGACCTGACCAAAATATTATTCTTATCAAATTTCTCTAAGTGAAGAATTATAACTTTAATAGCCTCAGCCCTAATTCCTAGAAAAGGCTGTTACTATCAGGAAACCTGCACTCATTTAGTGTACATTACAGAATAGGGCTTGTCAAGGGGCCAAAAGCTTGGGAAGCAGCTCCTGTGATACAGAGGCTGTGATCTGAGATAAAGTCTCAGAGCTAGCAGAGCATACTCGTGCTTGCAGCTTTCTCCTCTTTTCCAGTGCCTTCTGCAAAGGACACTTCAACAGGGCAGAAGCTGTTGGGGGACAGACCTTGTGTCATATTCCATGTCAGTCACAAGCAGGTTTTGAAGGCTTGATACTTTCTCTGCTCAAGCAGAAAAGAGTGAGAGGTCCCTTTTGCCTGGCTGAGGGAAAGAAAAGGAAGATAAGATACATCAGCTATAGGATCAGAAAGCAGCTTGTGATCTTTTAGAAGGCTTTATTTTTTTCAGATATGTTGAATGACTGCTCACAATTCCCACTGAAATCACAGCACATGCATCCCCAAGAAATCAGCCCTTCCTCTGTGTTTACAGTTGCATACACTGCATATTTGACCTCTCCAGCTGACAAAAACTTGACACTTTTATTTGAAATAAGTTTCAGTCCTGCCATCCTCCATACTGAGGAATATCTCTGTAACACATTACAAAAAAACCCACCTTTTCAATTCAATTTTAAGGTTGCCTTGTGCTTTTCCAAGAGATTGAAGTTGGCAATAGAAACTCAGGAAATTAATGAAAGTACAGACCGTTCTTCTCTAGAGCTGGCACTAGGCACAGAGAGCTTCCTGGATACAGGAGTGCAGTCAGTGCCGTAGCTATCGCTGTGCTGGGGATTGATTAGCTGGTTCGGCTTGGCAGGGATATGATTGTAATCTGAATAGACCTGGGAATTGTTTTAGAGAATTAGGCAGTGCTGCAATTATGCTGCAGTTGTGATAGAGAGTCCCTGTTCTTGGATTTTGGTGTACGACAGTGGTGATGGGGGTGAGATCAAGTCTGTGCAGTGCAGAGATGTGCAAGCTGTGTGAGAATCCACAGAGCAGGGCTGTCTCCTCTACGAGGGAGGACAAGAGACCGTGCTCTGGGGATAACAGTGCCTGGTCAGAAGCATGGCAATACACTACAGAAGCACAGCAATGCATAGAAATCTGTGAATTGGAGAGGACAGCATGCAAAAATGACCACTGTGCTTGAAAGCACATTGATCATTTAATACAGCAGAAAGTTCAGTGTTCACTGTCAAACAAATGTAAGTTAATGACCGTTCAGAAGACCTTTTACTTTAGCAAAGTATGTATGGCTTGCTTTGAGCTGTGCTACATGCTGTTCAGAAAGGAGCTACACGGATTTGTGTTGGGGGATGCTGAGTGGTGACTCAGATCCAGCAAGGGAAGGGTTTCCCCAGCAGCTACCTGCCCTGTGCTGCCTAGCTTTTAGATTCAAGTCACTGGGGGCATGTTTCTCCCAGGTCCTGTCTGACCAACCTGCTCTCCTTTTATGACCAGGTGACCTGCCTGGTGGGTGAGGGGAAGCCTGTGGATGTTGTCTACCTGTATTTCAGCAAAGCCTTTGACGCCACCCCCCGTAGAACATATCTGGAAAATCTGTCAGCCCACACACAGCTTGCACAGATGCACCCTTTGCAGCATTAAGAACTGGCTGGGTGGTCAGGCCCAGAGAGTGGTGGTGAATGGTGCCACATCCAGTTGGCAGCCAGTCACCAGTGGTGTCACCAGTGTTGATCTGCTGGAGAGTAGGAGGGCTCTGCAGAGGGACCTGGACAGGCTTGATCCATGGGCTGAATCCAACAATGCTGAGTCCTGCACTTTGGCTTCAACAATCCCCTGCAGTGCTACAGTGTGGGGACAGAGTGGCTGGACAGCAATGGGCAGAAAGGGACCTGAGGATACTGACTGGCAGCAGACTGAACATGAGCCAGCATGTGCCCACATGGCCAAGAAGGCCAGCGGCATCCTGGCCTGTATCAGGAATAGTGTGGCCAGCAGAGCCAGGGAAGTAATTCTTCCTGTGTGCTCAGCACTGGTGAGGCTCCACCTTGAGAATTTGTCCAGTTCTGGGCCCCTCAATTTAGGAAGGATGTTGAGATGCTGGAGAATGTCCAGAGAAGGGCTACAAGGCTGGTGTACGGTCTAGACACAAGCCCTATGAGGAGCAGCTGAGGGAGCTGGGATTGTTTAGACTGAAGAAAGGGAGGATCTTATTTCTCCCTACAACTGCACTTAAAGAGGCTGTAGCCAGGTGGGGGTCGGCCTCTTCTCCAAAGAAACCAGCAACAGGACAAGAGGACACAGTGTTAAGCTGTTCCAGGGAAGGTTTAATTTGGACATTAGGAAAAAGTTCTTCACAGTAAGGGTGATTAGATATTGGAATGGGCTGCCCAGGAAGGTGATATAAGAAACCGTGCCTTGCAAGTGTTTAAGAGAAGACTAGATGTGGCACTCAGTGCCATGGTCTGGTTGACATGGGGTTGTTAGGTTGGACTCGATGATCTCAAAGGTCTTTTCCAACCTAGCTGATTCTGTGATTCCGTTCCATCAGGAGCCTGGCGCTACAGGTCAAATGCAGTTCTGCCTCAGTGGAGTGATTTGCAAAGAAGGTTTCAACTTCTGGGAGCACCGAAATCTTGTTAAAAGGTCTGCTGAGTCCTTGGATATTAAACTAATACTAAAGAGAAACATTCTGAAAAACATCTGGATTTGAAGGTTTAGTTCATTTTTCAGAGGAAATGTGTTCTATGTTTAATGATTGTTGAACAAATAAACACATGGACTTAAGGTTTATCTTCAAGCTTAGGAAGCAAGGGCTTTCTCCTAATATTTTATTCTTCCTGTTCCAGGGAATGTCAGCACAAGTCTGACAGGATAATAAGTGAAAACTAAAAGTAAAATAGTAGAGCGAGAGGGAAAAATGTTGTCCAAAGACTTTAGAATCTAGGAGTAATTCAGAATCTAATAATAAGGCTATTGCAATAGCAAGCAATAGGCATAGCATGGTCTCTTTTCTTTATTTGTGATGGCAACAGGTACGTGTGAACTTCATTTTGATTTCTTAATTATTTCTGAACTTTTCCAATGTTTCTAGTTCAATATTTAGCCTTCTCTTGTCAATGGTGCTTTAAAAATCACGCCAGTTTCTGTCTCAGTCTTTGCGGCACAGGATCCTTCTAGCTCCCTCTGGCTGCTGCAGAATTTTTAAGTGTGTAGCCAGGCCACCTGGGAGGAGTTCATCTGTCTGACTTTACTGCAACATGGTTTCCCTATGACTTTATACAGTGATTGGACACAGCAAAAGCAGCATTTCTGAAGAGACGTAAAGGTATTTTGGAAACATTACAGCTTCTGACTATGAAGCTGTAGACTTCCTCACTGTTAGAACATGAGGTACATATGGAAATTTTTGAAACCCTAAGCTCACTAGTACAAATACTCATGAAAATGAAAGTTAATTTTACTTGCCCCCTTGGAATTCAATATTGGTTATTTAGAGAAGTTACCCAAGAAAAGAAAAAAAGGGAAAAAATCCGTCATGTTAATTTAGGCCCTGATTCAGACCCTCTGACATCCATAAGAAATTCTAGTACTTGGAAATAAAAAGTAGGTTCTCTGTTTGCTTGCAAAACATATATGTGCTTTCAATATCACTCTATTGAATACCAAAGGAGCTGAGATGGACAACCTGTGCTCAGCGTCCCACTGTTACAAAGCTGAAGTCAGATGACAACCTGAAGTATTTCATCTGTGACAAATTAAATCTGAATTACAGACAAGTAATTTAATGAATTGTCATGTTCAGCTTTATGAATCAAGACTAAATGCTAGCTTAACATTTCTGTTTTAGTCTTGATGGGATGCTAGTATTACAAGTTAATTGTTTTAAAGAAAATATGCCTTTTTCATGTTGGAGTAGCAAACTTGCTTGGAAAACTCTCCCCAGTTAAATTTTGTATTTACATTTGAATCTTCCCATTCTTGTTTATAAGAATGAAAATATTTGCATATGAACATTTTTTAAATTGTTGAATAATAATTGTTTTGTGTCAATATCAGTAAAATATATGTCTCTCAAATTCACCTCTCTCCTTTTTTCAGCAAAAGAAAAATTTTTTCACTAAATATGCAGGGGAGGTAATTTGTAACTTCAAACCATTCAACAGCAGAAACAAAATGTGAAGGTTTGTTTCCTGTAGCTGGAAAGTAATAGTACCATTCAAAATCAGAATTAGAAGAGCAGAAATAATGACCTTGTTTTCTAGTCATGGTTGACTAGGTTTTTGAGAGGCATTCATCTCAGGAAACTAAAATTTGGTTTCTGTTACAAGCAATAGCAATAAGAATTGATTTCATTTTAACACCTTGAAGATAGAGCTTTTTGTATTTTATTCAGCATATGCTCAGGAAGAACAGCACAGCACTGCATTTAATAGTCAAATAAAATGCACTCAAAGCTATCTTGCCCACTGAGATACCTGTGTTATGATCTGAATTTTAGGTAGACATTGTATTCTTTCTATGATAGCCAGGAATCTGGTGGAATACAGGAAAAAAAACATTTGCACACAAACGATTGACTGCATTAGAAAGCAATTCATTTAATAATTTGTTTATCTAGACTCTATGGTTTTCTGTCTGATCCAGAGGATTTTCAAGGAAATGACTGAAAAGAACAAGGAATCTAGATGCCATTGAACTTAAAGGCCCTGGCTTAACTCCCTGCAGGAGGCTGTGAACTGCAGCATTGGCTCTGACCTCTAGGCCAGGGCTGTTGTTATGCCTATGTAGATTCTAATTGGAAAGAGATATAAGACGACAAAACTGTGTGTGCAGTGCTCCTCAGAAGAACAGAAGAGGGTTGTGTGAAATGTGCAATGTGCACCTTATGTTTTCAGCTCACATAGAGAGCACCTGCTCAAATGGTGACGCTTTCAGTCTGTCTTTGTGCAATGATGCATTTCTGCTGGGTTTGTCAGACAAGATGACACAGGGAGATGTTTGAGTCACAACTTTGCTCAAGAGTATGGCTGTCATTTTTAGTTCAGCCTGTTCCCATCCAGGTCTGGCATGGCCTCTTCAACCACTCAGTCATTTCCCAGAAGTGAGGACTGGAATCACAGGATGTGCTGAGCTGGGAGGTACCCATAAGGATCTTCAAAGTCCAGCTCCTGGCCCTGCACAGGACATCCTAGGCATCACACTGTGTACCTGAGAGCTTTGTCCAAACACTGCTTGAACTCTGAGTCCTGGTGCTGTGACTGCTTTCCCGGGGAACCTCTTCAGTGCCTGAGGATGAAGAACCTCTTCCTGATGTCTTCATTCCTACCAGACAAGAATCTAAAAGGCAAAGAAAACAAAGGCACAATTTTCAAAGTCAGTAATGTTGGTTCATACCACTTTGCACCACACAGGAAGGGTAAATTGAATGTAATCACACTCAGGTGAAAATAGAAATTACACTGATCCCAACTATTTTCTCCGCTAATTTCTGATTCTATGGTAAGCAGGTATCAGAACCTGAATAAAACTGTAATGTCAGCTGTGGAGTCCAGACTGTGCTACGAGATTTTAATATATTAAGTCAGTGATGTTGGAAACTTGTAGATAGCAATGTATTTTCCGCAATGTATTTTTTTTTTAATGTAGGAAATAATTATAGCATTTTTATATTTTTCTTGGCAATGTATTAATATAAAGAATGGAAAGGAAACATATGGAAACTGTTAGATAGAATTTTTGATTTTTTTCTCTTCTATGATAAAAATTTCTTTTAGGGTGTATATAATTTAATTTTAGTGTGAATTTTCTTTTGGAAATGAGTAATGTAATTCTTTAAAATTTCACATTTCACAATCCTGGTTCTTAATCTTTTTTTCTCTTGATTATAATCAGTAGATCTCACATGACCATTATCACATGAAATCTAGGAAAGGCTGACAAAGGTGAAGAAAGAAGGAAGAATGAAGGACTGGTAAATATTTGTCTGAAACTGACATTTGTTCTCTCTGGGAACCAAGGCCAGTTATACTCCAGAGAAGTCATGATGGCATAAATGAAGCTTATTTGGGAGTTAAATGTATTAGGAAGTACAGATTTACACATAATAGTTATTGGTAAAACAAAAATCTTTGCATAAATGAACTGATTCCAAAGGCTTGGTGTCCTAAGCTGTATCCTATATTACTACGAGATTGGTGACAAAAATAAAGTGTGTTGAATGACACAGAACCATTATGAATTTTTAAGTAATGCTACTCAAAACTAAACTTTTTTATTTTTTCAGCATAATATTTCCAGCCTTTGCTCATTTAACGAAGCAGAGAGAGGAAAGGCTTGCTTCTTTTTAGAGGAGAAATGAGGTATAGATTTAAACTGTCACTCAAGGTCACTATTGCATCATAATGCAGACAAATTAGAGAGGAAAAGATGTCAAATATTTCCCAACACCCATTCTGCTTATTTGGAGAGAGAAGGGGGAAATTAATTTATAAAACACTAGGTATTCCTTGTGGGTAGTCTAGAAAATTGCACGTGTATGGAGTGTGTGGATACTACCTAAGACATCCTGCTCTTACTCAAGTTAATGAAAGTTTTGGTAATGATTAACTGTTCATTAATTTTAAAAGGTGAACAATATTTTCTTATGATCTGAATTAAGAAGTTGCAGAGGAGGATGAGGATGCCATACAGTGAGAGAGCAGCATATTGAAAACTGAAGACAAGCAAGATTAAATTAAAGATTATGAGGTCAGGGGTGCAACCAGAAATTTTGGAAGGAGCACTAGCTTATAGGATGAGACATGGCCACCAAACACATGTTTCCTCACAACGAATCATTTGTATGGAAGCTGACTAAAGGTAAGCAAAGACCTGAATACACTTGGTATAGCCAACGCCTACCCTGATTCTGAAGGCATGCACTGAACAAGAATCCTGTGGACAAATTTAAGCTTGATTTTCACCCATGCTGAGATTTCAGTGTCACAGTGTCCTCATAACTCTGCTGTGGCTTGTTTAGACTTGTCCATGGCAGAAAATTTAGTCCTGGACCTTGTGCTAAATCCTGAAAGAGGTAGATATGGTTATATTAAGTGCTGTCATGTATAGCCTAAGCTCTTGTTAGCCAGCAGAGTTTTTTTCAAAGAACATGTACTAAGTGCTTGTAGTTGAAATGTGCTGAGCCAAATAATTCCTTTTCTTGAAACAGCGACACTGGGTGATGATTTGGGGGAATTTTGATTCCTCCTTAGAAGACAGTGTTGCCCGGAGGCCCTGCACCAAGGAACACCTTCAACTGTATATAGTATATAGTTTTTTTTATATATATTTGACCCTATTGAGCTTTATATGATTTAAAGAAATTAAACTTTTAACTTTATGGAATGGCCTGAACACAGAAAACCTCGAGCCCTATGCTCTAAGCAGTACAATTCCTGGAAGCCTGATCTTCTGCTGCCAGTACTTTCTGGGAATACTACACATGCTCTACTGACTCACATCACTTGAGATGAAAAAAAACCTGCTGGTAGTCTTGCTTTTCCCTTCAGGGCAGAAGTGTTTCTGTTCAGCATGCTATCATAAAGGTCAAAGGGAACACTAATGTCAGCCAGCTTCTCTCATATTGTGACAAACAGGAGATTTCATTCTGCATCACACATAAATTTCTAGAACTAGAGAACATTAGGGAAACTTTGGATTTAAAGATTTCATGTGAAAACAAAATTGTCATATCTTCTAATAAAAGGGTGACAAGAAGACTAATTAGAGAAAATAAATAAGGTTACTGCTTCCAATTAATTACTGAATAAGAACTGGTGGAGACAGACTTTCCACTGGGATCATGAGCTAACTGTTTCAACCATTTTTATATTCCATGGATTATATGCATGATGCACCAGCAGGATCATGGAAAGAATGTGCCATTTGAACACTACCTTTCCCAACATATTAAGGGATGTTTTTCTGCAAGGATCACCATCATTCTCCTGAGGACTCCCACAGGAGAACCTAAGAACTGCAGCAAGCCCCATCTGGACAATCCAGCACCCAAGAGCTGTGGTTATGGAGGAATCACAACTCATTGACAAGAGCTTTTGCTGTCAAGGTCCCACCATTCCTCTCACACTCAGCTTATCTCATGTTTATATCTCCTGACAGCAGTGCACAGTGAGCAGTTACTATAGGCTGTGCAGTTGCTTAGGCTGTGGTTAATAAGATCTTGGTCTCCAGTTGCATTTATCGGCGTCTTCACAGGCCATCCAGCAAACAGGGAGTTGTTTAATGTGTAGGATTACAATGAGGTTTAAAATTTGCTGAATTCAGTTATTCTTTCTGCTTCTGCCTTTTAATAGCACATTGTTGTGTTTGTTTTTCACTGTAAAATAGGTAGTCTTTTGAACCTTGTGAAAAAAAGGACACGTTTTAAATGCCCTGCAGAAATGAAAAAAGACCCATCCTCCTGACTCTTTGACAATATCCTATGTCAAACATAACTCAGACACTCACATTGACAAAAAAATTATTTTAATGACTGAATTTATCTCAGTTCCAAAGGTACAGGATAATAATAATAATAATAGCAATAACAACAACTGCAGCAACATTAATAATAACAGTAGTAGTATTGTTACTTCCATGCTATATAAAGCACTCTCTTTTTCATTTCATCTTGTTACATCCTGGTAACAATTTCTCAAAACCTGACTTACATAGCACTGCCTTCCCATGAAAATAAATTAATTTTGTACCTATGAGAAGAAAAAAACATTAAGGGCTTAAGTAGCTTCAAATATCCATCACTGTTAAGTGACACTCACTGTTGTTTTTCCTGCAAGTCACAGCGAATGAAATTAGCCTCTGGCTATGTAGATTAGGTGAAAGCACAGAGTGCCTTAGAAACTATTCTGTTGCAGCCCAGCATAACTGTTTATGTTTATCCTGGAAAAGAAATGTCTTTTTGTTATTTTTGTATCTAAGTAATGATGAAATTTCCTACTAGAACTGCCCCTCATTGCATAGACATGGACATTTTGTTTATTGTTGCCAAAAGACAACTATCAATGTGTATCAACATTTTTGGCTGGGTGCATATAAAGGATATATAAGTAATGCACCCAGTTGTTGCATTTAGTGTTAAAGTATTTGTATCATTATGATCCATGCAGAGTTGATGGTCAAATCGCAATCTCATGTTTTTCTAGAATGATCAATTAAAATAAATGCTTGTTTATTTTGTTCATTGGATTGTTGAGAGCTACCCAGCTCTCAACTGAGATCTAAATGGGATCTGAATCCCTCTTCACAGTTACGTACATGTAAAAGCAAATGCAATTTACAAAAGTACACCTAATGGTATCACAGGGTTGCATCCAGTACACAGCAGTTTCATGTTATAAGTTAAAAAAAGAAGCTGTTCTTTACAACATCTTGGTGGTAAAGTGGTCTACATTGCCTAGAAATTGCTTATGTGGGAATTAAGGAACTCGAGCTGTGACAGTTTGTGAGGCACAATGAGAGCTCTAGGAGTCGTGCATGAATTGTGGCCTGAAAGTTTGGGATAGTTACCGTATGTGTAACAATATACTCCCTGGGATTCATTTGGGCTGTGAGCTAGTTTGGCATGGAGAAAGGACAGAAACTGTAACTCTGGCTATTAGGACCAAATTAATCAGAGAAATGAGCTTATGTGGTTGAGAGAGCTCTGACAGGCCTGTGAAGGATGACTTTCCACAGGTAGGCAGATAGACCTCATGTCTACAGGGCATATTCTCAAGCAGAAGGGGACAGAAATGTCTCTACTAAAAGTCAGTAGGAGAGTGTGAAATTCCTAGTCTACTATCTGGGGCAAGTACTTTATTTCTGTAATGCATGAATCTATCAGCAATTCAGAGACAGAATTTAACATTTTCCTTTAAAATCGAAAATGGTTATTTGCTGCTTCTGCAGAGTGGCCAGGCAGGCACGTGACACTGAGGCTGGTGGGAGTTTTCCCTCTGGAGGGCAGGGTTCTATGACTCCTCTTTCCTGTAGAACAGCTTTTTCTTCTCTCCCAGATGAACTTGCCAACATGATTTTCCTCTTTGTCAGGTGAAATACACTTATAGCACATAGAAACAGCCTGATGTGTTTCACAATCTGCATTTCTCAAGGCTTTCAACCCTTTACACTCTCTTAGATAGCTTTGGCTGTGAGAGAAAGCAGTCCCATTTCTCTTGTTAACAGACATTCACAGCCCATGCTGTAATGCCCACCTCATATGTGTGATGTTTCTTACTAGCTGGATGCTTAGAAAAGGACATTTTATATTATTCTGTGGAAAAAAAATATGTCCAATGGTGCTGCCTTGGGCCTATGGCAATTAGAGTACTGTTGTTATAGTCCTACCATTATACTTGTGTCTTATCTAAAGGCTACGTGTGTTGTCTAAAACATTATAAATTAATCCTATGCATAAAAATCAACAAAGCAAGCATCCTTTTCTATGACCCACAAAGATTTATTAGCACATTTGCTCACCTGGTAACCAGCAAGAACCAGATAACTTTATGTGGCTCAGTCATTAATGTCAGTCCCAGTGTTTACATACAATAAAATGTCAATCAACCTTACATTAAATATTGATGTGTCTATAGTCAATCATCTTTTTGTCCTTTAGTCAGATATATTGAGTACATCTCCTAATAAACAGGAAATGACAAATTTACAGTCTATAAGGATCCAGTTAGGAGTCAAGCCATCTCTTATGGCTGAGATGAAGCTTCATAAGCTGTAGCAAAGCTACAATCGTGATTCTTAAGTTTTAATTAAGTATATAGCTAATGGTCTACAGTAAATGAGTTTTTCTCTTTTCAGCAATTGTAAAAATCTGCTATTCTCTTCCAAACAAAGGTGTGAAAATATAGATCTTAAATAAAGGCCTTAATATCTTTCCATTCATCAGATATTGAATTATTTCTTTAATCTTCTACATCTTCATGTATTAAACTTTGAATAATCAGTTCTACTGATGATGGAGCCAAAAATCACTATCAGTGAAATGCTTGTAGTAGGATAATAGTGCTTTGTCTAAGAGTCTTGCATTTCTACACAAAGCCGAAAATGCCACTGAGCAAAAGAACTGCTACCTCTTGTCAGTAAATTTGATATTGCGAAGGTGTTTTTATTCTCATTCTGCAGTTGAATTAGCAGAGCAGAGAGTAGTGAAGCAGAGAGAAAAAAAGCATTTGCTTGATAGGGTTCACAAGTGACACATTTTATTCATCCTCTAAATTGCCTGTCAAATTAAAGAGCAAGTCTGAAAACTTCTGTAATTATCTAAACTATTATCTCTAACAAAGATTTACATGTCTTTCCTACTGTGCTAAAGAAGGGCAGTTTCAAATCATTAAGCTTAAAACCTTCTGAGAGATGCAGTTAACAACATCCCAGAGCAAGACAGCTAGCTACAAACCACTCTAATAAAAATTTCGAGCAGAAGTCTAAGGTTTACTTAGACTGTATAGATACTGAACTATTCTGATCTGACCCCTTAAAACCATTACCACTCCCCCTCCTGTCCTTATCATGTTAAATTGATAATTTATCAAAGCCAAAATCTTTCTTAGTGAAAGTGTTTTTTTTCCCATGACATATATTATACTTAATGCGTATTAAAATACTGAGTAGTCAAGCACCAAAGTATTAGATATAGATTTAATAACATCCAAAGGTTTGCACATATCAGAAGTTAACAGTTGTCCCTTTTGCCTTTCAGTTACCATGAATACTCTTGAAATAATTTTTCAAATGCAATCCCCTTCATACAGTTAGAACATAAATACATTTATTATTTTTGTATCTTTGCTGTGGTTACTTCAGAAATTGTAGAACGCAGCACAATTTCGGTAGTGTAGTTTATTGGTAATACAAGGCTGGGATTTTTTGTAACTTTCAAGCTTTTTCAGACACAGTTTTTTCAACCTGTACCATTTTTAATTCTTATTATTTGTGTAATTAAATTATTTACTTGCTGTAACAGAATCAGAACCTGACAGATTTTTGGGAGTGATTGGCTTATTCAACCTGGATACTGAAATACATCTTAAAGATTATGGCTCATTTAAATAAAAAAATTGCAGAAGTAACATTCATAAAGAATTATTTATGAAATTACATTAAGATCTTTTAGTGTCAGTAAAGTAAATGTGGGGAAAACTTATTAATAAAACAATTAAAATGCTATCAAAATTCTTGTAAATTATGTAATCAAGTTCAATGTAAACTTTTTACTATTCTATTAAAACCAGATACCATTGCAGCATCCATGATAGTTTAGGAGTGAATTGTAAAACATGGTGTTATTAGTCTCCATATATGAATAATGGTTTTGCAGATAGGGTCATTTCATTAATGGGATGTCAGGAGAAAGAGATATTTTCACTAAAACAATGTTGCAGCACACTGAATCAAGAAAGATGTGAATTTCAAATCAGAATTTCATTATTTTTTTTCTAGTGACAAAAATAACAAATATTCCTGATTAAAATTAATGATGATTTATTAAGTAAGTGAAGGTTACCTAATTGCAACTTCAGTTTAAACAATTCTTGAATTGCCTAATTAAAAATTTTATGCCTCTTTCTTAAAGGCACTTGCTTATGAATTGCTGCTTTACCTCTCTGATTGCTCTTCTTAAAGTTCAGTAAATCACTGAAGCTCAGAATGCATCAGGAGCACAGTATATGCAGGTGAGCCTTCCTTTGCTATTGAAGCACACAAGGAATTGTTTTTGCTGTGAAGAAATGGAAGTGTTTTGCAAACAATGACATCTCCGTGGTTACCCATGGAATGTTACCTTTGTTCTTGCTAATGTAAATATATACACCATGTTATTTCCAAGCATCAACATGGCATTTTGAGATCACTAAAAAGACCAAAACCAAAATAATGGGTAGAAGAATATAGCAGAGTAAGATAAATATGTAGTTAAATGGTAATCGTAGTGCGCTGCACAGTAGACAATCAGAGAACAAACCTCCAAATGGCTGTAAGTTGGTTTAGGATCAATCAAAATGATTTATTTCCATTTCAGTTGAAATACTTTTTAAATTAATTGTAAAGAGGAAGCAATTCTCTTTTTTTCCCAAACAACATTAATATCAACATTTCACAAGGAAGATGTCAGATTGTCAAGGAGGTATACTCCATCAGAGAGATTGTTCTGGCAAGTGCTTTCTCTCCACTGTCAATAGATTTCCAGACCCTTACTTGGATCTCTGATCATATTTACCAAAATATTTTGTCTTGTCCTGTACTGATACATAAATTTGAATGAAAATGGTTCACATGCAAAAGACTCATAATAATGCTTATATAACTTGTTCATGTAGGAGCAAGAGATTAAAGTATGAATTTCCACTATCACATACACAAACTTACAGAGTACAGAAAAAAAAGGTACCTATTTTGGAGTTTGGGATTTTTTGGTTTCATGACGAAACAGGAACATCAAAGTAGTTTGTGAGTTATTTGCTAATATTTGACCCTTGTGAAACCTCAAGTTCCATCGCAACATTTCTCACAAAAGTACAACCTGAAGCTAGCCTTATGTCACGGCTGTGGTTGCCTCAACAGCTTTGGTGAGCTCTTCAGAGAGATTTCCCAGCCAATTCACCCACAACTATGGGAAAATGTCCATTGTGAAACACATTTTGCAATCCCCCACAAGCAAGGTCAAATAGTAACACTGTCAGGTGGAGCTGTGATCTCTAGAAACATGGTGCAACCGATCAACAAAGACAAATCCATTGTGGAATCATTTTGCCATCAAGTGCAGTGCTTCATGATCACATTTAATGGAAAAAGAGGAGCAGCAGCAGTTTTGGTGCCTATACTCTGATGTGCAAGGGTAAGGGGGTAACAGTGTGGGATGCTTGGTATCTTTATTCTGATCGCATGCTTCTACCATACCATTTAATTCAGAATGCCAGCGAATACATTTAGATAATACATCTCTAGAAATATGGCTGCCCTGGCTGCCAAAATAGTAATTTTGTTTTACAGCTTCACTTCAGTCTGGATATTAAGAGGTTGAACCCTGTAATTCCTTTACTTCCTCTATGAGAGGGGAGAACATAGGAAGGAAGTCAGAGAGGAAAACAAAAGGGAAATAAGAAGTAAGATAAAGAACAAATCATATTAGAAAAAACATTCTAATGCTGAAAAATTATGAAATTTAGTGGCCAACATGAACCAATCTTTCCCAATAAGCAATGAAAAATACATCTTTTCAGAATTTCCTAGAGGTTTTAAAAACAATGTACTCTGGTGTTAAAAGTATACTTTTTAAGGATTTCATTGGGTTATTTGCTTTCAGAATAATAGTATCCAGCTAACAAAAATGTGACTTCCTATCAGAGCATCCTCTCCATTCTCTTCTTCATCCTTTGTGTCTATGACATTGTGTCTGGTGGTATGTGTGTTTAATAACATCTGCTGGAATGAAGTTGCCCTTGCCAGTAGCTGTAATTAAACTTTGATTAACAAGGAAAGATGTTTCTGCCAATAGATGAAGCTCTGAAGATCCAAAGCAAGAGTTGCAGATTCCTCTGTCAGCTCTACTGGACTTAACTCGGCATACGTAATACAACTTCCTAATATTGCTCTTCAGATTTCCAGTGAGGTTTATATAATCTGACTGTGTAGCACATGTTCTTTTAAGTAAAGATATCATGCCTATTTATTAATATAATCTGCAGTGAACTTCTCCATGTCAATGAGTACCTTCAGATGAAATTTGTGATCAGTTTTATATCCTAGAAAACAGCGTACAATACTAATGTCATTTGTAATATATGTTTTCAATGAATGTTATTTGTCTCTTTCATATCCACTCAGTTGCTGTGATGAGAAATAAGGATGGTTTTGTAGAATATCCAGTTCTATCTCCAGTTATATCTCTTGGTTACAAAAGTGGAGAACTTAATCTGCTCTCACTGGCTACACAGAAACCAGTAACATATTTCTTCAAAGACACTCTCTGAATAGAGCCTCTTCGATAGATTTGGAACATTAATGTCTAGTTTCACTGTCATTCTTTGCCTAAAACTTTTATTTGAAGTTTCTAGATGGAGGCATAAGTTTTAGGTATAGCCACAATTTATCATCCTCTCAATCATGACTGTTAGATAGAGTTTTCATTTCACTCCAGAGTACTGTTGCCTGTGGTCTCTAGGCTGTTCACAAACACCAAAGTGTGTAGAAGATACTGAAAGGTGCCTCCTGATCCAACAGCCAGAACGTATCCTCTTTGTTGAAAAGAAATAGTGAGAATGGCTTTGGACAGCTAGATGGATTCAATCTATTCTTAGACACCTTACCTGCTCTGGAATCATAAGTTTTGCAAGAAGACCTTTGCGACATCCAACTGACTTGGTCCTGTTGGGTAAAGCGAAGGCAAATGGCTTAGATCAACACTTAAACGACAGAGTCAGTGGACCTCAAAACCAGACAGTAGGGAGGCCAAGAGCCCAGGCAGAGCAAGACTGAAAATGTGAAAAGGCAGACCACAAGGGAATATACTGAGGGGGGTCCTGACTCCTAATTTTCCCTATGTGCAGCTTCATGGAGTCCTACACTTTGCCTACTGTTGGCTCCTTTAATAAAAGGTTCTTCAACAGAAGAGGGTCTTGGTTAACTTCAACAATTATGTGTGTGTCCTCAGAGCAAATAATAGACATTATTGGTATTTAGTATTACTAAAAAGCTTTTTAAAATATGTGGTTTATAGCATCCTAAAGGAATCCTCTTGGAAAACATACCACTTTTTACTGTGTATACTGTATCATAGTTGAGTGCAAATAAAAATATGCAAGGGTGCAGACCTGGGTTTGAATTTAGAGAAGGAAGCTGATAGATGTAAGGACATAAAGATGACAAAGATTGATGGTGGGGAAGTAATAAGTTACTTGTGTGTATATGACATGAAAGATAATGAGATGATTTGAAGTCTATCAATACAGATTATAAAAATGTGCATGCAGAGGCTATGGAAGTTCAATATTAAAAATCCTACAGATAGGATTAAATTTGCTCCCCAGCTTGAATCTTAAAAAAACCCATAGAATAACAATAAACACTTTTAATTGTTTCATTGCTCTCATCTGAAGTGGCTTTAGAAAATGAAATTGAGAGCAAGAGAACTGAAGTGCTTCAAGATATCACTTTAATGAATAGTAGTCACATTGTCTGAATCCCAGGCACTGGTCTATCCTCTGAAAAAAGCTCATTTTCTGTGCAGTTTAGAGGCAGTGACTGCTACTTTCTCAGACTATGTGAATGACCTTCTTACAAGTGAACTTGGTGAAGTGGCAAGCATATCTTGCATGTTCCCTTGCATTTCTTAGGGAAACAGAAGAAAACCTGTGACTATGAGTTTTACTTGCAGATTTTATGTGGGCTGAAAAGGAAAGAAGACTAAATCATCAACCCACAGTGAGTAGAAGCAAATACACTTTCCAATGACAGTGATTTGGATTTTTTTCATTGTATTTTTCTCTTGCACTCTTGGAGCTGAACATTTTATTCTTTAGTTTGTAACCTCTATGTGTGCTAATTAGTCTGAAAAAGAGAGAGAACACATATTTAATTAGTGTTTGCTGTAGATCTTTTCTCATTTGGTGGATTCCTGAGTATTATTCAGAAATACGAGGTCAGCCAATAATATTGACAATGCCAAAACCCCCTAACTTATTGCTGCTGAATATCTTTCTGTCTCTGCTGGCTACAACCTCCCTCTATTCTTGCTCAGCACCTTACAGAATATGGGCTACAGTTCTGGCAGTGTCCATCTTCATAATAGTTTCTGCTTTCAGGTTCTTCTTCCATGAAAGACAGAGGATGAGAGTATCCTTGTTTAACCCCATGTACATTTCCATATGAAGCCTGTTTTCTGGCACATACAGCATATATATGACAACACATTCTATCTTTACATACTTATATACAGTTATATAAAATAAATTTAAATAGCAAAAGACAATTAAAATTATGTGTGGAAATCAGATCCAAAGCGGGAGTATGGCCTGACTACAAAATCAAGACCCTCCAAAATGTCTGTTTTGCATGAGTCAAGTTTGAACATAGTCCTTAAAGGTTTACCACAAAGATAATAATAATGTCATAGTGATATGGGCAATTTTCTGAGGATCTTTGATTTTGTTTGTTTCTATTTTGCATAGAAGATCTCAAAAACAAAAAATGGAAAAAAGAGGCATGTTCAGTTTCATTCCATTGCTGGTTTAGTTAGGGAAGCCTTACATATTCCAGGAAAGACTTATGGAGCCATGATTGTTCTTTTTTGAATAAAGCTTTGCTCTAAACACTTTTTTCCCCTTTCTGGGTTTATCTGTCTGTTGAAAAATAAAGGTGCAGCTATGGATGTTGTCAAGAAGTTAATAACAACAGCAGGGCTATTGGGCGTGAGACAGAGAGCATCACATCTCTTGCTTTTGGAATTATTTCAAATACATTGTAGGAGAAAAAGTGACTGACTGAAGATATGACCTTTGGCTGAAGACTAGAAACAGTGCACCATATGAAAGAGGTCTTTGAAACTATAACCGTACTGCCTTTCACATTCAGGTTAACTCATACACTGCATAATACATTATGTCATGTGGACAGCCCCAAGGTGAGAATTTATTCTGATATACCTGACTGGAAATTACCCTTCAACACCATTTCTAGGTAGCCTTCATTCCACTATTAAAGCAGCAACAGCTCCGCTGCTCTTGAACCAGAAAATCAATGTGGGAATTTTTTGCTAGGCCTATAACACTGTAATTCCTTTAGAGTACTCTTTTCAGATAAAAGTTGTTAGTAAAGATCATGCTTGTGAATGACTGATTTCAATTACAGAATTAAAACCTCAGCATTAGACATTTTAGTTGCTCATAAAATCACCAGGTTTCCATTATTTCTCTGAATAATTTAGAAATTTAAGAGTAGTTCTACAGGAGAGAGTTTCCTGAATTAAAAGGCCAATAAGAATAGCAGTACCCTCTGATGTTAAAAAGAAAAATCGGTAACTTACATAAGCACATTCTGGGAAATGTTTTGTTTGTATATAGTTTCCCCTATGTGTGCAGCCCTTTTGTTTGCTTTCCAGGTTAGCTGATTAGATAAAGTTGATTAGTTTGTTTGCGTGCTTTTGTGAAAGATAAGAAATAATAAACTGAAAACAAACAAACAAACAAGCAGAACCCAAGTAGAAAACATGAAACAGATGATAACAATTTATAACCCTCTTCATATTCTTATGTCAGGAAGAAGTATACTTCAGAAATATTAGACAAGATTTGCTTTTCTTTCCAGACACAGTCACTGACCCAAGAACAGAGACTACTCTTTTTGTTTTCATAAGTTCATATGGTTCTACAGGGAAACAAGCATCCACCTATTCATAGTAAGTCAAACCTTTTAGACTGTCAGACTCTCTTAACATTACATTGTAGTTCACTTTACAGTGTCTCATCCTCCCAGAAGAGGCAGAGCACACGCTCATACTCTGAGCCCTCCAAGGAGGTACAGCAGAGCTGCCAGATAAAGTCATGAGTCCCTCCTGGAAGTGACACCACAGGCAGATGGCAGAGCAGCTGTGCCAGTGTATGCTTCTCTATATCACACTGCCCCCCAGTGCTTTCAGTGGTATTAAAATATCTTCCCATTTTTACCACTGAGGTGAAAATTATCCACTCAAGCAGCGAGTCAGAGGATGATATTGTTTGTTTGTAAAATAGTTGGATCTATATCAGACACAGTCTAGACTAATGTAAAGCAAAGTTTTGTAAGCTGTAAGCACAGCACATTGATGCAGCAAATAGTCAACAAAACTTAAGTGGCCTTGCATATGCCTTATCACATCCTTTCTGTAGCCCTCCACTCATACTTGCTATTTAGTTCAGAAGGCCCCTGGAGAATTAGGTTTGAGGGAGAGAGAGGAAAATGAGGAAATGAGATTAGGAGTGGGAAAATGTCAACATGTATTTCAGTTTCCTTTTTCTAGTGCAAGAAGTGAAGAATTTGGGACAGATCCCATTCCTACCAAGGCCAGTGACAAAATGTCCATTGACTTTAATGAGAACATGGTTGATTTGCTTGGGTTTCATTGTTTCTTATTTTCTAACTTCATCTCATGGCTGGCCAGAAACTTCGGGTTTAGTTTCAACTCTTGATAATAGCTTTCATACTATTAACTTAATACAGAGAAATCCCTTTCAATCCTATATGCTCATAAGATTCAGGCTGACTCAAACAGATTGCATGTAGTCTGAAAGCAAATCTCACTGTCAGGAATCAAGCTGTAGTACATTTCTATGGCATATTCCTTCTTTCTATTTTTAAACTGCTTAATTAAGAAGAAAAGGATTCTAAAGGGGGATTTAGGACAACTATAGCAATTGCTACCTTTTACTTAGTTGGCTTCAGGACTAATGGTAATGGGTTCCTGCTCAGGCTGAATTCAAAGGGATAAACATCATGATGAACAGGTCAGATTTTTGGGAAAACATCAAAGAGAAATTAGCCTAATTTTGTAGACAAAGCAAACTAGACAAACAAATCTATTCTGGTTGGTGAGTGGAAGCCAGGAGTTTTTCTGACAGTCAGGTAAACCACAAAAACCCTCATTTATTTCATTACTAAAATTACTATAAAAGCAGATTTTTACTCAATCCTTTAGATGCTCTTCTTAGAGTTATCTAGGTATATGGATAGACACAGAAGTAAAGAGGGACAGACAGATAAAAAGAAAAAGAAGATAATATGACGTGACTATTGAAAATCAATTACAGGAAGTTAAACATGCTTAGAGAAGTTAGTTCAGTTTTAAAAATCTGATGGAATTCATAAGCCCTCAATAGCACTTCTCACTCTAATTTTTTTTTGGTTTTGCTAATGGCACTCAATTATGAGAGAAAATGCCTTTATATGAGTTTACTCTTACTGTTAGTCCTTATATTTCTGCTTACTGGTCTCTTTTGAGTTTTTCATCTGTAAAGACAGGGACCAATTTCCACCAAATTCCACAGACTGTCCTGAAAATAGGTGAACAGACACTTCTAGTGTCATCTTCATCTTCACCCCGCACTTATTAGACAATCAGGCACTGCTGTGGGCCTCAGGGCATGAAAGCTTAGCAAGCTGGGCTTCTGTTGTTTCAGAGTTTGTGGAGTTACTTTGGGCAGTATTACACAGTAATACGGAGCTTGAAATGAAAAATGTCATCCCAAGTCTTGCCAGCATGGCACAAGTTAAACTAAACAACAGTTTTGCTTTCTTTCATCATTAAATCCTTATGTCTAAACTACTAGTGACACCGCTGAAGAATGTCAAACAATGACATTCATCCCCTCACACTGCAAAGGAAATATAAGAGCTGTGTCCTGAGTGTTGACTGGTAATAAAATTTCTTCTGATGATCACTCTGGTTTTGTAATATAGTGTTAACTTACGAGAATTTGAATAACTGAGAGATGAGGACTATCAGAACACAACTAGCCTTTTTTTCAGTAAAATTTTTACATACAGGTGGTCAAACTTGCAACAGTATTTTCACTTGTTTATCTGGTATTGTACTTCTATCCATATTGGTAGAAGAATTGAAGGAGGACACCACAGAAGCATGTCTGAGAGGTAGGTTTACTTAAAGATTTGCCTTATGAGAATGAACATTATCTTCTCCAATATATGGGGAAACTCAGACACACATGTGGGCTCTTTTTTTTTTCTTATTCTGGCTTTCTACAGGAGTCTGTGGCCTCAACATGACGTGTACTGGAGACAACGGGCAAAAAATCTGGTAGCAGGTCTTCTGGCTTAACTTCTCAATTAAGATTTCTTTTGGAACAAAATCCAAAGACTGTCACTGGTGTCATGGGAGAACATTTGTATACAGCAACAGCACAAATCTATGAGTAGTTCTGTGTCTGGGTGTTAATTTGGACTATATGGCTCATTGTTTCCTCGGATAGAGTATTAGATTTTTCAAAAGGAATGAAGAAAATCCCACTGGCAAAAAGCATTTAACTTATGCTTTCCTTGAACAGCTACAGCTTAAGGTGAGTGGCTGCAGGTCGTTGGTACTGAATGAGTCTTTCATGCAATCAGCAGAGCAGAGGCCCAGAGTACTGTCCTCCACTGAGCAGTAATCACTACTCCACTCTTGTGAAGAAAACCAGGAAAAAGAAAAACAATTCAAGTTCTGAAATACAGAAGCAGATGAAGGAAAAAACCCCAAATCTTCTGCTTGATGAAGGCAAGGAATGCTGGCCACTGTTAACAAGTCACAAGGAGAAGGGAGAGAAGCAGAAACAAACAACACAAATAAGATTGACATGGAAAAGAAAGAGGGAAATTACCCTATTTGTCAAATAAAAATAATAAAATAATATGAATGAAAAGAAGCAGATATAATCCTGTAAACATAATGAGGAAGTAGTAAATGAGTAATAAAGTCAGCTACAAAGAGCCAATTGTGTCTTCTGTTCTGATCTGGTGCCTAAAAAGCTTTCCAGGAAAGTATTCAACATTCTCTTATGAAAGCACATAGCAGTTCTGTGAGAGAGGATAATTTATTTACAGGTTACGGTGTTATTTGTAAGAGGAGTCTCAGAAAAGCCTTGGATTTTCCATTACTCAAAATGAAATATAGAGAACATTTTGTTTAATTCTTGCATATGTTAAAAAGGAGAAGATTGGGACTGGGAAAATGGAAATGCCTATCCTAAAAACATAGTATCCAACTTATTTCTGCTGTTTCTTTAAATCACATTATTTGGCTTAAACTTATTTTCATCAATAACATCTGATTACAGCCAACAGTGCCACAACTTTAAAAATGTGTGAATTGATGTCCCGATAGTTTCAAGGCTTGATTTTGCCACTTGCACTGGTGTTGAAAATTTTACAACCCACAGGTGATTTAACTGCACCTACTAAACCACTGAGATGTGTGAAATATAATGCTGTAAGAATAACCTTAATAAAATCTTTATTTAAATGGCTTGGGAAAGGTATATTACTGGGAAAAGGAGACCAGACTCTTAATTCCCTTTTTCTGAGCACAAAAACTAGCCAATATGCCCTACACTTAATTTAACATTTTCTTCTAAATTAATTTATTCTGAGCTTCATTTATTTGGTCCTTTGGGGCACTGTCAAAACAAATTGCAGAGCATTGCATTTTAGCCTGGTCATTATGACACTTTTTTTTCAATAATTTGCACTTAAACAAATTGGCATGTCTCCTTACTAAGAGCATCCTGAAGTTTTAGTTACAAAAACTTTTTGTCTCCTCAAAGAGGCCTGGCCACTAGATACAATTCCTCCCACTTCCCTTCTACTCTAGTGGGTGCAGAATGCTCAGGGAATACATTCAATTATCACGTAGTCTAACTACATGAAAAATCCTAACATCATCAAAGGATATCATATCGCAGCAGGGCAACAGCAGAGAAAATACTAATCCTCTGAAAAGACAATGAGTTCATAAAGGTAGGTGACACAGTTCTGTTACCTAATTCCATAAAAATTTCTTGTACTCGATGTTCTTGTTGAAACCCATGTAGCAGTATTTTTCTTGTGAAGACCAAAGTAAGCTGTAGTAAGAGAGACGTTACTCATACTCATGCAGCTAGGTAAGCTTTAACTCACTTCTACAGATGCTCATAAGGTGCCCTTCCACAAAAAAGAAGATGCTGACAGGTTAATTTTATTCATTGCCTTCAGAGAACAAATGACAGAAGTTAACCTGCTGGTGAATATTTGTCGATGGTGAATATTAGTAGTAAATTCTTTTTTATTTCAATTTGTGAGATGGGACATGTTATTAGTGGCAGAACAAAGATATTTAGCTTGCACTATCAGAGCTGTCGCTTTTACCTGCAGGGAAACTTTCAGTGCCGGTAGAAGATTAGAAAGGCCCTTCCAGAATTCAAGCAACGGTGTCACCAAGCTTTTTGGGACGGGCTGAGGATTGACACAGAATCTGTCTCATACTGGCAGGAACATCCTCTGCTGACCTTCAGTGTTTCCAACCTGAAACTCCTGTCAACTTGCACAAGTGTACTTGAATTAAGTCCTTATCATGATGTGAACTTTTTTGTAACCCTTGATAAAAACAAATAAAAAATATTTCAAAATCTTCTGGAACTGAAATATATTTAAGATTGTTTTCTTTGTATCCTAGAACCTAGGGCTTTTCAGATCTTCAGCCTTGAATCTCTTCCTGATTCAGAGCACAGCTACAGCTCAGTAGAAACAGTTTCTTCACCTCAGAATTTACTACTAATATTCACCATCGACCTCATGGTAGACTGCAATACCTATCTGAAACCAGCAGTAAAAACTAAGGCAGAAAGATATTTTTCTGCTCCATGGCCATGCTTCTTGCATGGTCTGTTCCATTGTGAACATGGTCTTAGCTTTTCTACATAAAGTACAGCTTAATACTAAAAGAGACCATAGTTGTTTCTGAAGTTATGGACATTTTTGTGCCAGAAAAGACAGGAAAATGGTTATATTTTGACCACATGAAAATCCTTTCTATTGTTGTTGCAAAGAAAATACCCCAAGCATGGCTATAGATACATCCCAGAATCAAAGAATCACCAGATAACTCAGGTTAAGAGGGACATCAAGAGGCCTGTAGTCCTGTCTCCTGCTCAAAGCAGAATCATCTTTGAGATCATATCAGGTTAATCAGGACTTTATCCAGTTGAATCTTGAATCCCTGCAAAAAATGGACACAGTACAACCTCTCTGGGCAACCACTTGGCCTTCCTCAGGATCCAAATCTGCTCTGAAAACTACCCAGCAGAGTAGACAAAAGACAGCTATGCTGATGCTGCCATGTGTTTCATGTGCTGCCGTTCCATTTGCCCCATGTACTTTCACTGATCAAGGCCATGCTGCTCCTGCAGCGCCCAACAGCTACCTCTCCAGCTATGGAGATAATTCCTCTGTGTGTTAGTCCAGTCACTGACGGCATCCAAATTCCGGCTCTGATAGCTGTTTCATTGCTCAAAAGAACAACAGGAAAGAAGACATCCTACCAGGAAAAGCTATGGAGCTTATTTGGCAAAGATTTTAGAGCATATGGGTGAGATGAAAGAAGGCACAGCTGGTTTCAATTTTCCGTAGGGGAATTTAGCATCCAAAAGTATGGCAAACATTGGTAGAAAGAACAATTTCACACTCAGTTTGGCACCAAACAGATGGATGGCACAGATTTGGGTCAATATACTTGCTTCAAACTCAAAACACAACTAAAATTTTCATTATCCATAAAAAAACAGCCCACCTGCACTTGTTTGTTGGTTTTAGTTCTAATCATGGCAATTCATGGAGCTTGCATTTACTATTAATGTTCATATGCTCTTGCAGACAAGCACTAATACATCCATTTTACAACAGAAAATTAAATAGACCTAAAATTTCAATGGCTGTATTTTCTTTACTGTAAATAAGACCAGAAATATTTCCCCTTAAAGAATTCACACAGAAAACATACATTTTGGTTCACACAATGCTGCTTAAAAGTAGCTAGAGGATAGCACCTCAGGGCTTTTTTTTTTTTTATGGTTTGTAGAGACACATATTCGGGACTGGCTGCAGGCCCGAGGAATACAAAACATGAAGTCCTTGAATCTTGCAGAATCAGGCTGATAAGGAGGAACTGAGGAATTAAAAACTGCTTACACCGTTAAGCTGAAGGTCAGATTCCCACACCGCAAATATCAACTTCTCACCGGCACCAACAACGAATGAGGAGCTAACATTTGGCAATATGCATGAGCTTGTTAACTAGTGTATAAATGTGAGAGGGAGAACGAATAAAGGGAGCTTGTGATTACCCAGCAGGGAGTCCGAGTCTTCTCTCGGTCGCCTCTCGGCTACGCTTTCTTCGGGATCCTCCCCTCCCCCCGAGCAACAACAATGGTTATTGGTGACAGGCATGGAAACGTTATTTTTGTGTGAATGACTGATTGTTTCCAAGTAACATATTCCACTGCTTGGGAGGATAAAGGCAGTGGGGCTGTATACAATTTTCTGAGAGCAGACAGATGGAGAAAACTATCAGTTTTCTACCAGTAAAGGAACTATCTTTATGCCACTGAACTCAGTAAAGTCCATTGACATCTTTTCCTGCCTCCCTGAGTATACCTATCTAATTTTTACCTTATTATCTTTTCCACAAGCTACCTAGCCTACATCAGAGAGGCGGAAAAAATAAATAATATTCCTTCAGTATTAACAAATGCAGAAACACACCCTGCAACATCCAATCTGGAACACACATCTTCTGGCTATTATGAAAGGTTTTGACTAATTGAAGAAATAAAGATGGTTCTGTCATGGTTCACATCATGTGAATAAAGGATTATAGAAATTCTTGGTAACAATAAACCAGAACTTCCCACAAAAGCCATGTGAAGTGGAAGGAATTTTCAACAGATGACACCTACTTTAAGATTTATTCCTCCTAGGGAGGTAGGGAGTATTTGTTTTCCTACAAAGTCTTGTCATTCTGAATCTCAATATTTCCACTTCTGAAAAAAACTTCACTTCCTCCCCTCCCTTGTGCAGGTCAATCTCTGTTTCCATCCAAAGCTTTCCTCTCTGTCACCACCAGGCCACTTTTCTAGCTGTCAGGTTGATTTTGCTGTGGGTTGCTGACAAGTGTGGATTTCCAATAGCGCAGATTGATAGCAAAATACAGCACAAACAACTTCCACCATTTGCCCAGGGCAGCTGCAATCTCCTGTTCATAGGTAGCAATCCTGCACTATGTCCAGGCTTCAGAGAGTTCTTCCTCCTCGCTGGGAAAGCAGCCTGCAGGAGGCTGCAACGCCTGGTACGCCAGTTTTGCTATAACTGTTCAGTACCTTCAAATCTCCCTGCTGCCCTGCCGCAAGAGGAAAAAGGCATCTTCCACCCTGGAAGTTGCCTCTCAAGCAAGATGAATCCAGGAGAGAGAGAGGCCCTCAATTCTGACTCAGGAGAGTGTGCACAGACATCATAACTATTTGCTCCAGCTTAGTGTTTTCAGTCAGCTACATACATAAAACTGAAATACACGTAAAAGAATTCACGTCGTCTGCAAAAGAGCCTCAAAGAGTGCAGATGAAAGGTTTGTGCAGAGAGAAAGTACTCTTCATGCCTTCTCATTGATGCAGACTGCAAATGCAGAATGGTGAAATACAATGTGACACTTAAAAAAGTTTTAAAGTCTTACCAGTGGATTCATTTTTTGTGCTTAAAGAAATAAGATAACTTTAATAGTTTATTAATTAAATCTCTCACTTCACTTTTTATGTTAATGTGTAATTACTCATTTATTTTACAGCCAAAGAAAACACACTGTTTCATACACATTTTTAGAAAAATCAATGTTATGTAATCAAGCAAAACATTAAAACACATTTTTTCATAATTTATTCGGTGCTCATAGTTATTGAAGGCAATTACCTTGTGGAAGTTTTCTTCAAACCATATTTTTTCTTTAAGTACAAGGCACTTAAATTAAAGTTCCAGAAAAATTGGTACGTGAACAAAAGTGATTTCATTCCTAGCACACAAATGGTTAACCACAGCCTTGGAGCAAGAGAAAGGGCTTTAAGATGAGTTGTGAAGGAGAATGTGTGTGGGAACACTGGCTCTCTCTTCTGAAGAGTGGGAAGGGTTTGTATGTACTGCTTTTGACTCAACATTACCTTTTTTGGTTTAGTGCTAGCGAGGATTTCCATGTATGAAAAGCCCCTTCAGCTCATTGTAGTGGTCTAATCCCGGACCTGGCAGCCCACCGGCTTGCTGGGTCACGATAGTGGAGGAAAGAAATCTCTGCTTAAAGGGATAACCTCGGTTACTTCTGAACTCCACTCCAATCTGTGCCACTGCTTGGACTTCATATAGTGCCATACAGCCTTCCATTGAAGGAGTTGGAACAAAACAAACTGCTTGTACACAACTGTAAAAATATGGGGGCTTTGGGAACTGCTCTCTCATAAGCGCCCACAACGGGAAAATCAAGTAGTGAGAGAGATCACAGACACAGTAAAATTTTAACAGGTTATTGGGCTATCTTCTCATCCCTACAGTTTTGCAGGCACTCAAGCTGTGTTTACTAAACTTGGCATGTCCTTTAAAGGAATTAAAGTATATAATTAGTATAGCATAGTATATAGTTACTACGGTATTTACAAATTTAACCTTTGCTTGCATTCTTTGTTTCCTTAGAATGGGCCCATATGTGATTTTTATTTTTCTTTTCTTGAAAGGTTAAAACCACGCTAATATCAGTAAGTAATTATAGTTGCATTCATACCTCAAAGTAACAGAAATGAAGTCTGTTTCTATTATCTCTCTTGATCTGGCATCTGCAGATAGAGGAAGGCATTCTTTAGTCATTAAGGACATTATGTAAATTTCAGCATATAACATACATATGTGTACATTCTGTCATTTAATGGATAATGCTGTACGTGAAGCTGAGCAGCATTTTCAACCGTTTGTGGTCTTTGTCCATTTCTACTGTATTTTCTTTCACTTCAAATACTGCAAATCAGTTTCTATCTCAGTCATTTGGGATTTAAAAAAAATAATTATTAATTCCTTCATTTTCTGGGTGTTCTGTTGTAATTTTACTTGTTTTCATCAGCTCCCTCTAGCAAACCAGGTGCTTCAGTATCTGGAAGATGTCAAGCAACATCACAAAACTGAGAAAAAGTTATTCTGCCGAGAATGAGGACCTTTAAACTTGTTGCCATGGCTATATGTCTATATTTACCCTTACAGAACTGCAATTCTTGATGTGCTGTTAAAAAATGTTCTTTTTTAGTGAAAAAGAAAATGAAAAATGGTGGCATTGTTATGTGTAATATTTCTCATCACCCTACTCAAGTAAACTGCAACTTCTGTTAACTCACTGAAAGTTACATTGCTGAGAGCTTTCTGTGGGTTTTTGTTTGTTTGTTTGTTTGTTTATTTGGGGGTTTTATGCAGAAGATAAGAGGGAGAAAATTACAGACTGAAGTAAGCAAGTCTAGATAAAATAGAGCTCTGAAAAGCAAAAAATAACAACAGTATTTGAAGTTCTATTACTACCTTGGAAAATGATTTCTTGAAAGATCAAAGAATATTTTTTTCTGTAGATGTCTTTATATTATTCCTTTCTTTAATACTTGAAATATTTTGTAGTATAAATCGAACAGTGGAGAGCCCAAGACAAAAATCGGTTATTATTTTACTTTGCCTGAAATGAAGTTCTTTTGTTCTACTGGACTTCTACATTAAGAAGTATCATTGATGGACTCTCGGGAGAGCTCTGGGGGAAAGGTCTTATCATTATAAGTTGTAAATTAGGTCTAAACCGTTTTCAGAAATTTTTCCTTTTCTTCAGTATCTTGCCTCGTGGCAGATACATGACATTCTTTCACTGCCAAATTCCACATTGCTAAAAACTACTATGAGACAAAATATGCCTTCAGAAGCATGCTAAAGGCAGGGATTTTCTTTTTCAGTGTGAAGGCAAGTTGGCTTAAATGGACTCCAGATCAGACAGCTATGCTTTCACTGTAATGTATATGCTTTCACCATTTTTTTCCCCACAGACAAAGTGCATTTCCTGCAGAAAATTATATCTTGCCTTCTGAATGCTTTAACATGTCTCAAGCACTTTAAAGAGGAAGAGATCAGTTCTGTGCTCTCTCTTGTATGTATTTATTACTGCTTACATTTAGATTTCAGTTCCATTAATTGTTAGCAATACACAGGGATGTCCATCACCTTCTGCAGCAGTCAGGCATACAGGGTGGCAGTGGGGGCAGGAAAAGGGTGCCACTGCCCCACTGGTGCTGCCTGTGCAGGCAGGAAAGGTCTGGCTGTTTTGGGGTATCTTGTCTGCCCTCAGCCCCTTCCCTCCACTGGAATTCAGCAGGTCACTTCAGCCGGTCCCAGAGCTCCAGCAGGTTATAGACCAGGCTCCCTCTTGGTGCCAGCTGCAGGTGTAAGGGCTGACACAAGCCTCGGTGGTACCAGCAACACCAGCAGAAATGAAGATGTGCGTTAGTAATGATGCAGCTCACTCCTCATCTGCCTCTACATTTTTCACAACTGCAGCAAAACTGGAATCCACCACACATCCTGAGAGGAATGCTATGGAAAATACAGAATAAAGTCAGAAATAAGGCAGACAGGCCCAGGAGCTCCTTTTTAAGTTTTTCTTGATATAGCTCCACTTCAGCAAGCTGTGTTTGGGTTTTCTGTTCATTCCTTTGCTAAGACTGGACTAAATTGCCATTTATTGATATCATCCATTGATTAGCAGAGAGAGTTAATGAAATGTGGATTGGTTTTAGCCTGAAGCAGGTTTTAGCATGTTATGGATCATTTCATCAGCACAAGATCTATTTGTTTACTCCTTTGTGGGTTTTGGTGGGGATTGTTTTGGGGTTTTTTGTGTTCTTTTTTTTCCTCTGGCATGCTGTAAATGAATCAAGGGACCATTTTTATATTAATAACACTGTTTGTTGTTATATCAGTGCCAAGCAAATTTGACTGATATTTATTTTAGAATGAGAAAGAAAGGAAAGAAGAAAGCAAAGCAAAATAGATATCAGATGTTTGTTTTACAGGAGGAAGGGAAAGTATCTCCTTATGTTTATGAAACTCAAGCTCTGTTTACAAATGGAATTGAAATATTTGGTGCTCTTGGAAGGTAATTTTTTAATGATGACATATTTTCAACATCTTCCTGAAAAATGCAGTAAAATACCTTAGCATTTCAGAAGTGAAGGTGAGAGTCACTGTGGAAGAAAGGTAGAAAAAGAAAGGAAGGAAAAGAGAACATACTCCTGGAAGGCATAGTCTAATAACAGAACATGTGCTAATAAAGTGCTAATAATCCTGATTAAGTGATACTATCTCTAATTATCAGGAAAGAAGTGGAGAAAGTAGGATAATTTTTACTTCTTCTCAATTTTCTAATTCATTTTATTATAACACCTCAGCATCAGACACTGAAACTTCTTGGTATGAGATGTAGCAGGGTTTGCATAGACCCTTCCTGCAGGCCAAAACCTGTCCCTCGGCAGGCAGGAACAGGAGCTCCCCTGTTGGGGCGCTTTGGACCACTAGGGGCCCGCCCCCACCTCCTAACGTCCTGCCCATCAAATGGGAAGACGAATCGGAGAGTGAAGGGTCATCAGAGGGCGAGGCCCAGGTCTGAAGCCACTCCCTCTCCTCTAGAAGGTTCTGTTAAGTTTGGTTCCTCATTGGATGTTCTGTGTTAACCCCTCCTCTGTTGGTCTCACGTTGGTTGTGTGTGTTTTGGATCCTCCCATTGTCTGCTTGCCTATCGGACAGTTGTTCGGTTTCTCCTCCCCTTAAAAGACCGTGTAACCCTGGACCCTCCAGCCATTTCCCCACTCAATCTTTCTGAGCAGTAAACTCGGGAAGGCTTAGAAGTGGCTCTCTCCTTCTTCTCTTTTGCCTCCAGGAATCCTGGGAGACCTGAACAACAGGGTCACCTAGCTCAGGGCATGCCCCGCCTCTGCTGAGCTGGTGCAGCCCGAACACGCGGCCGCCGAGACACAGCACTTGCATTGCGTGTCTGCGGGAAGGACTCTGCTGCCTCGCTTGGGACTGCTGCCCAGCCAGGCTGACCCCTACCAGGGCAGTGTCACGCTCCCCCATTTCTAGAGCTGGATGACAACCACTGGAACTTCACCTGAAGGCTCCAGCATATGTTTTTTGTCTTTTAAGGAATCTCAATTCTTTTCCCCAGGTGTCTTTTGAGTGATGAATTTCTGGTCCTTTAAATGTGGCATAAATGTAGAGCTCCTGTTTTCAGAAGTATATGCCTGCTTGCTTTCAAATATTGGTAAAATGCTTGGAAATTTATAATTTTGTTCTTGTCTTCATATTTATAGGGTTTGTTACTGATTCCTTAGCTTTGCTTCTAATAAGGTTGCAAGAATTAGTTAGTATCCTGTGTATTTCAAGGCACCTTTCAAATTATAGAAAGCTCTACTTCATATTTTTCTTTATTGAACTTAATGGAAAAGGGAGAAATTGCTTTCTTCTATTTTTTTTTTAATAGAAAATATTGCTTCATTGTTTTATGTTTTCCTTTAAACTTCTTCAACAAACACTTGCAGGTAATACTATAGATGCTAAGAGAGGATAATGTATTCTGATGCATTGGAAGAGAAGCATGGTATTGAATTTTTCCACAGGAAAAAGTGGATCATGCGCCTTGGTAGTTATTCCACCGAGTGGGCTGTTCTGAGTCACTGAGAGAAAAACTGTGGAAGTTAATTTGGATTATGATGTAGTCTCACTCAGCTGGCTGATGTACTGGAAACTTTCTTTGCCATCTCCAGTTAAGGCAGAAATGTGAAATATGAACAATATTTATATGTCCACATATACATACATGTATGTATATATACTTACATACACATCTAAGCACACAGATAGCTATAAACTTGTTTTCTAATGTGTAATATGTCCTTTTTTTTCAACTTTGTAAACCATTTCAAAGTAAATATCAAGTGCTTGTGCATTGAGAAACCATCACTGTTGAGCTGAGAGGCAGCTCATAATCTTTCCCAGGCTGTCACCAGGATATGGATGGAAAAGCCACATGAAATGCCTTTTCTTTGGTTTGCAGCAGATGGGTCCTGCTGGTTTCAGCCAAACACCTGATGAAGCCCGCACTGGTGCCAGAGGGGCAGGCACAGAGGTGCAAGGAGCTGTGCTGGGTGCCCTGTCCTCAGCTGTTCCCACTTTGAGTTGAGCCTCTTCAGTGATCCTGCCACTCAGTTCTGGATCCTCCTCAGATACAAAGCTGCCTGGTAAGAAGTTGGTCAGCTCTCTTGTCATAATAGGTAACTTCAATTTCAAAACAGTTTAAGGATCATAGCGAAATACACAGCTGCAAACATGCACCAAAAGTCTTCCACAACTCATTCAGTTGTACCTCTGCTCAATTTCTACCAGCTCACATCCATCACAATCATGGCAAGAACGCCAGCCAACACATTTCTGCCTCGACAATAATTGGAGGTTTTTTTGCTTTTTGTTTTGTTGTGGGGTTTTTTGTTGTTTGTTTTTATGTTTTTAATGACAGTTTATTGATAATAATCCACACGTAACAGGAAGAAAAACCTTTGACTTTCACTTGCTGCATGTTTCTTTAATGGAATTTATATCCATTCTCAAGATATGTTTGTCTTGCATATTGATCCTGCAAGTCCAGCTTCTATTTTATTTGCACACTTCAGCTCCATGGTCATTTAAGAGATTCCTAGATAAAAATGTCAGAATTTCAGATTATCCTGATTAGGATTTAAAGAGATTAGAGATAAAATAGAAAAACTATTTATATAAGTGTTATGCACACACACACACATGACTTTGGTAGTGCAAGGGCATGCGTAGTTATAAAACCACCCTGCATGGCTGGCATGAGCAATCCAGATCAGTGCTGAAGTTAAAAGGTGAAATGCTTGAACTGAAATAGAGGAAAGACAAATACGTATGTGCAAGGATAGGGATAGATAGGAACTTCTACAATTTTTAAATCTTTCTTTTAGATACAGTGTTTTTTAAGCTTTCCCAAATGTTTTTTTCCTTATTGTTTGGAATTGTGTGTTTAATATGTCTTTGGTAAAAACCTATATTTTACAGGTGGGAAAATACTATTTCCATAATTATGCTAAATAAATCTCATATAGCATTTTAAGATTATGGTAATATTTAAGTATATACAACTTGCAGTGTGCATAGTGGAATTTATGATTAACTGAAATCAATGAATTTAAAAGAAAAAAAGAAAAAGACACAGGATAAAAATCTACTGGAAAGAGGATGAGCAAGCCAGATGATGCTAAAATCTATTGCATTTATATTGGAAGGTATCCAGATATCCATTAAATATCTGAGCTCTTGTGCTTGGTATACACAGATTTTTGCCTTTTAGGTGCACATCATTCCTTCTCTTCTCCTTAACAGTTGCAGAATATACTTATATATATATATGTTATCCAGACTAACTACTAAAAAAATAAAATAAATTCAAGAAATAACAATTAAATTTCCTTGTAGTGGAAATAAAGGAGAGAGAATGATCCTAAGTTCAAAAAGTATATTCCTGAGTCATCTGTATCTTTACCAAGAGACACTGAGAAATTGAGAAATGGGAATTTATGAGCAAAACTTCCTGGTGAAAACTGATCTGTCCTATTCTTCCTCTTTAATTACTATTTTTCCTACTGTGAATTCCCACGATGATTATTCCTGCCTGTGCTTCCCAGATGGATGTCACACCACTGAGATTTTATAGGGACTTCTGTACAGACTAACGGGTGTTTGGTGGTGAAAGACTTTGGACCCAAAAATTGTAATCTAAATATGTGTGGTGTAGCAGTGATAGGGCAGTTCAGCAGAACCAGGACTGGGGCCAGCAGTGTGCCAGACAAGGTGACATTTCAGGGGACAGGAAATGTGCGTTGTTTCAGCTATTTATTCATGTCACAGCACAAGTCACCTTGTCTTACCTACGAGTCTGTAGGTGTCAATGTTACATTTCATTTACTCTGTCAGGTATTACCATTTGACACTTATGTAGAGAGGGTGAATTTTGTGTCCTTTGTTCAGCATCTTCCCCCTTGTGTGTAAGCATCACTTTCTACATGGTCTTTCTGAGAGAAGAGCAATCACAAAAATCTCTTCTATAGCCCTGGATCCCTTCAAGATGATGAGGTCTTTACATTTTTAATAGGCTTTTGACTTTATTTTATCTAAAGTGGAAGGGATTTCCTTTTGCTCAGAAATACTCTCTCGTCGTTTCATACATTTTTCCACTCAGTGTTCAGTAAGTCAGTCACAGCCTCTGCTTTAAAGCAAGTCTGCCTTCAGAATCACTAACCCACCAGGTCATTAGCAATTCAGTGAATCTTTCTGGCACACGCATTATAAAACCCTCTGGGCGTTTCAATATTATCTCAGACAAAAAAAATAAAACAAACCAAAAACTAAACCAATCATCACAGTCTTTCTTTCCAAATTTCATGTATTCCTACCTAAAAATGTGAGGACAATCAAAAATTGGCAGTTCACCTTTCTGCAGAAGAAAAAATAGCAATAAGATTTATCCTAAATGCAACATGGTATTCCAAGTTGTATTTACAGCACTTTCATTTTCTAAATATTCTGAAGTCTTGACTAAAGTCCAATACAGTAGTAGAACTGAAGAAAAGTGCCCAGATCTATTAGGATTTTAATATAACTTCAGGAAAGATATCAAGTTCCTTGAGAACAGCATAACTGTTCCTAGTGCGAATACTTTAATAATAATGTGCTTTTTTTCTAGAGGGTGGTCCTATTGCTCAGATACTTCAAATTTTCTTATTAAAATAATTCTCACATGCTTAAGGAATGCAAGATAATTCTTAGTCTAACCATGGATCAAGGAAAGTACTTTTCCTTCAGGCTAATACATGATAAGTCATAGCTCTACATATAAGAGAAGTATGTGTTATGAAACTCTATGACGGGTTCCTTTTTAATATTTTGAAGTTGAATTCTGAAAACTGATAATCTGTGTATGACATAAAAGCAGGAGAGAACCTTCCAACCACCAGTATTGGAAAGGGGGTCCTGGTAACATCCTGGGGAAAAAATAATCTGTTTCTCTCAGGTGCATTAGTCTTGCAAAAATGTGAAGACAAAGGCTCGGTCTAAGCATGAGAATACACACAGTTTTGTCAGCAACCCCTCATGATCTGCAGCACCCCATCACCAAAGTTTTGTGCTCTGCTCTGCTTCTCATTCGCTGTGTTTCCCAGACTCAAGGACCGTACGTCATGTTAGAGGTCGCTTTAGTCAGGGCAGCTCTACCTCCACCTAGCTTGTCCAGGGTAAGTCAGAAGGTGATGGACAGAGCTATTCCAGCTCCTTGCCAGGGATGTGGTAGCCATTCACACAACATCCCCCACCCTGAAAAGACATGGCACTTACTTTTTAATTCTTACTGCAATTACTCAAGATGGCTAGTACCCGTCAATATACCCACAAATTTATATTCCCACGTTCTTCAGTCTTACAAGGAGCTCATTCTTTCCCTTCTCTCTTCTGTATTTTCTATTCCACCAGTAGTTGGATGCTTTTTTTGCTTTTTTTATAAGGGATTTTTTTCTTTTTTTCTTTTTTTTTTTCACGTATAGAAATACTGCAGAAATATTTAGTTGCATTATAGTCACGAAGCACAAATTTTGAGTGGTAGAATACTAACCTGAATAAAACAAAATCTTGTTTTATCTCCCCTATTGAGGGCAACGTAGAATGATTAGAAGTTATAATTTGCATTAATGCCCATTGTAACACAGTGAATGATCCATAGAGACTTCTGAAAAGTGGTTAGGTCATCTGTTTCTCCCCTGCCTTAGGCTCTGCTGGACTAGCTTACAAGAACATACTTTTCTAAATAGGTCTTTTTTTCCCCTCAACAAGGCAACCATTACTCTTTTACAAAAAACCCTCAGAAAGGGGGCTGCTGGAATTTCTCCATCAGCAGACCCAATGAAAGAGTACAGCCTAAAAAGTTTATCATACTGAGTGTGGTGCCTAGAGACACATTGAGAAAACCCACTGGGGTAATCATAATCACTATAGGAGGTACTACAATTTTGTTATAGAAAGAAAGGACCTATAAACAGCATGGGTTAACCATGAATTAAAACACATATTTTTTGCCTAATCCATGTTTAAGATGCAATTAAATTTGGGTCTAGTATGTGATTACTCTCTCTTTTCTTCTTCTGGATAAAAGATGTGGTAATTTTTCTGAAATAATTAGGACTAGTCATCACCACAGCACCAAGGGTGTGATCAAGGTCCCACAGTGCCCTCCATCCCACATGGAGAACATATCAACATCCAAAGGAAATTAAATATTTCTTCACCCTTAATATATGCTGTTGTTTTTTTATGGTGTCTAGGCAGTGCAGAGCTTCTGGAAGCCCTCCAAACATTTCAAACTTTGGGAGAAAATTAGTTTTAAAGAGAATCTATCCTCTATGGTTCTGTGCAAAAGCACTGAAAAAATATTCTTACAGTTCTCATCTATAAAGAAGTATCTGATATCAAAATCTCTGTACCTGGCTAATTGGATGGTTCAGGAAATATTGGTATGAAGTCTAAACATTCTGTCTTCCCATGGCATCACTGACATATTGGATCTTTATTTTTTTTTAATGTGGTAGGAAACTGTGTTATTGAATGGGCTTCCCTTTCCATGAGCTTTCTGATGGTATCAGCTGACTTCCAGTATCAATGTTCTTGTGACATTTTGTGGATTACCTAGGGTGCTTGGACCAACCCAACTCCACCTCTCAGCTCAAATTTAGCTGCCCTTGGCCCTTCTGTCTGAGAACTCAGGACTTTGTGCTCTTGCTGGCATTTCTCTCAGGTCATAATCACCGATTTTTTTACCTCATGTAGACCACTGACTCCTATAGGTTTCTAAACTCACTCTTATCAACTCACTGGTTGCATTTTCTTTTTTTTTTTTTTTTTG